>BDMV01000007.1:55098346-55361603 GCA_008326285.1 Oryza officinalis | reverse complement strand
GCTGCTTTGGCCTGGAGATCGGGCGTGAGGTGGTCTTCGAGCGTGATGATAACCGGGTAGGGGGAGGCCTCAAAGGCGTGGTGCTTGATGGAGAGGAGGCATTTGAGGAGGGAGACCGGGGTGGTGAGCGTCCTGCCATGGAGGATGCTGATGTCATCCTTGGCGGAGTTGGGCCACATGTCGAGCTCGATGACGCGGACGCCCCTCTGGAGCGCCCTGATGATGGGGAGGTCGCTGCAGTCGCTGCTGAGCTGGTTGCCGGTGAGGTAGGAGTTGTGGCCGGTGTAGATGAAGTAGTGGGAGAGCGGGGCGGCCATGTCGTGGTGCACCTGGGCGTGCCGGATGGGCGGGTTCAGGTCGTGGGAGAAGAGGAAGCGGTGAAAGTCGTCCACGGTCAGGAGCGGCCGCCCCACCCCCACCCGCGGGATGCGGGCGGCGCGCCCCTGCAGCTGCCGGATCTGGTCGACCAGCCGCTCCATGTCGGCGTCGTCGGCGGCGTGGGTGGCGTGGCCGGCGGCCTGGAGGTAGGCGCGGAGGCCGTCGGCGGCCATGTGGAGGCCACCGGCGGAGTGGTGGGAGAAGAGGGCGCGCACGTCGTCGGGCGGCGGCGCGTCGTTCCAGCGGAACCGGCGCTTGAAGATGAGACAGCACTTGTACGTGCCCATCGCCGATGCTCGATCGATCGCCTTCCTCCCTCCCTTCACAAGCCTTCTTGACTCTCTCTCTCTTTTTTTTCCTTTTTTTTTTTTTTGAAACGAAGCCTTCTTGACTTCCCCTCCCCTCCCACACCTCTTGCAATTGGAATTGGAGTTATGTCGAGTCGAGTCGACTTCTCGGACGGATACGAATCAGCTCATCATCAAGGCAACAAGAAAAGAAGAAGAAGAAGAAAGATGAATGAATACAGGGACCTCTTGTGTACTACTGCTACAGTAACCCTCCTAACCGTCTCTTGTCTTCTTCGTCTTCCTCTGTCGGCACGGTCACTACTTTACTCATGACTAATTAATTGATTTCGGACGCTACTACTCCTACTTTACTCTTAACTAATGGAGGAGTAATTATTTAATGGATGGAATTTTTAACACCACCAGTTCAATTCACTAATTAATTAATGGATCAAGGTCAAAGTACTACTTTTCTTCCCTTCCCTTTTTAATTGATACATATGTGTATATATATTTTTTCCCACGTAATGTGAATATATTGTTTTATATACACTAGTATATCAATCAGAAATCAACATAACAATTCGTATTGGATTCTTTTATGGATTTTTCAGTGTAATTAATTCATTTTATCTTTCAAGCTAATTAAATATACCATTGATGATCAACAACGTATATATATGGAGCCGCGAAAGTTCAATATGCTATTTACACGGGTTTGCAAGCTAGGTTAAGGCTTTACCCTTTTTTCGAAAAACTTCAGCAGGGTCTATTGGTAAGAAAAATAAAAATTAGAAGACCAGAATGTATAAAGCACAATCCACTGATCGAGTCAACTTAAGATAAAAGACTAATATGCAGCAGTCAGCGTACGAAGTCTCTACTTGTTAATAATCTAATCTAATAAAGATATCTTGCCATACACTCTTGAACGAGTATAGCTAGTTAGGTGTTGAATATTAATTATCAGTTGGCCCCACCGACAGGTGAGGTGTGTGCATGTGGAGGACGGATAAGAATGCAAATAAAATGTGTGGTCTATAAGCATAACATGTGTCCATTGTGTTTAGTTCTAATATGATTATCGTACGACATAAGCGATATAGTACAAGCAAGGTAATAAAGAGGAAAAAGATTGGGAGTTAATGAAAGAGCATACATTTACAGTAACTGAAAGCGGTATAAGAAAGAATTAAGCAAAAAGAAAAGAAGGTAACGAACTAGTCCACGAGACGAGAGAGACATGATGGATAATGGACGTTGCTCTCCCTCGAGTCTTGATCATCATGAAAAACAAAAGAAGAAAAAATGGAACGGAAGCGAAGCGAGGTATCTATCCAGCCTGTGCCTTTCCTTGACCCATCGGCTATTCTCCTTTTTGTTTTCCTTCACATTCTTATCTTGCTTGCCCCGTTCGGAACTCCAACTGGAGTTGGCTTGCGCAGTTCGAAACTTCAACTGGCATTGGATGGATTAAGTTTCAGATTTTTCGTGACATATTTTTCAAACAGTTAAACATGACGTTTTGTGCAAAAATTTTCTATATAAAAATTATTCTAAAATATCAAATAAATTTATTTTTTAAGTTTGTAATAATTAAAATCAATTAATCACACATTAATATCATCTTGTTTTACATGAAATATTTCTTCATCTTTATCTTAAAGAGATTCAAATACCACCATGGTCCTGTTCGAATCTACTTAAGATGAGGATTAAAAGCGGACACACAAAACGAGAAAATCATGAACTTATCATTAATTAAGTTTTAATTATTACAAACTTGAAAAATGAATATATTTGATATTTTAAAGCAACTTTTTTATATAAAGTTTTCACACAAAACGACGCGTTTTAGTAGTTTGAAAAGCATAATAACAGAAACCAAGATAAATTCTTAATCTTAATGAAAAAAATGAACACCACCCATGTTTCAGTGATGGTCGATTCGCTTTCTGTTTTTTTCCGCCCCTTTTGTGTCCAAGCATCTCCTGGACAGCGTATATATGGAGAAAGGTGACTACACATCTGGACCGTGTAAAGCTGATTTCTTTATGATGCAAAAGTCTGGTTTAGAATGTTCATTCATATTGTATATGGAGTAGATCTTATACACATTATGGTTTTTATTCTTCGATTAGAGTAATTCTGTCGAAAAGGCCCATTTACCCACCAAGTACATACGCATTATTGACGGCCCAGCGAGAGTCGAAAGGCCCAATAACCCACCAGTACACACGTAGGACTATATATGCAGAAAATTCAAGAAATGCACTTCCTTGTACAATGACATTTTATCGATAATATTTTTTTAAATTAAACGCTTATCAATGATATTTTTTGGATTTTCTCAATAATAAATGAAAGAAGACACAATTTCTAATTTTGTGCTTCTAGTGTAATTTTGTTACAATACTCGATGAGAGGAGACATGTCATGACAGGTTCAATGACACCTCCAACTAGGCTGCATCGGGGCAATCCCAACCCAGTCCATACTTACCATATTATATAAACACTATATATATGTATATAAAAAACTATATATTTAATAGGTGGTTTTTTCAAAATATCCTCATCCAATCATCTCTTTTTTCATTCACCTATTTCATTGTTTGTTTTCATGCTTTGGTTCCTGTATGTATAGCTGTTTTTTTTATAAGAAATGATCTCTTTGTCTTTTTTTTTTTCTCACTAACTCTCTTGTCATATTAGCTTTTTTTTACGTGTATATTTAATGCTATAAAAACTAGGTAAAGAGTTAGACTGTCCTAGGAGGGGGGGGGGNGGGGTGGGTTGAAAAGAGATCGAAGACTCAAACGCCGTTTATCAATAATTCCTATTCCCCCCATTAAGCATAACCCTATATTAATTCTAACGCCACTTTACCCTACACTAGGGAAACCACAAGCAAGCCTATGCGTTTGTGCGTATCCGGTACTACATAATCGTTGCCTCTTTTTGCATGGTTAAAGCAAGCCAATTATAGATAAAAGCGGGAAGCTTAAGATTATAAGAATTTAATAGTTGGTAGCCAACTTAATATGGAGGAACTGGATTTTTCGACTTCTGGTTTCTAGTATATCTTCTGAATTCTACATTGCGGGAGCTGGAGATTCTGTTGAAAGCCGTAGCTTTTAGAAATTTTCCCAAACATACCTGAGATGAATGCTGAGGTTGTAATTGATCTGTCAGACTGGAAAAAACAAACCCTTTACCCACAATCTCTACATCTTCAGGTTTCATTTGCTAGAGCCTACATATATTCATGTTTGATTGTTCAAATGATTGCACCTCAAAACAACACACCGCACTCAAAGCAGCAGCCAACAAGTATAGCAGCAACAAGACAAATTTTGTGCCCTCCAATACCTCTCTCCGCTTACTGTCAGCTCTGATCCTAGTTACATGGACCTTTCTAACACTCAAGCAAAACTGAAAAAAAAAACAAAAACAGACTTATCATTTCTTGATACGACATGATTATGCTATCAACACTCCTGCATCAGAAATACTAGATGCCATGGTTGTGTAGTTGCAAATAAACAATCACTATGAACCATGCATGGAGCCAACCGTTTTTCCACGATTTTATCCGCTGTTTGCATTCTTCAATAAAAGTTGGGCAGCAAAATCGCACTAAATTGCCAGAAGGCAATTGTCGTGAAGATTAGTTTCGTTTTTCTAGCTTCACACACACAGTTCAATTGATCATGGGCAATTTTAGTAAGAGAAGATTCCTGATATGATATCAGTTTTGCTGCCTAGCTAGCTACCCCTGATGTTAAGGAATAATGATGCAGCATGAAATGGCTTATTTTGATTGATCATCTTTTTGTGAAGAAGAGATAGATCTGCCACTACAAATCTTTCCCTGCCATGTTTTCGGGACGCATTTTTGCATAACTGTTACCTTATTCTTCTAGTATTTGGCTAGAATCTATTCAACATGGGCGTATGATTGGGGATAATCTCTGAAAACCAGAGTTTGCCAGGTAACTTTCAAGGTAGCATGGGCACATGGTTGGGGATAATTGTACTTTCGTTTTAGTTAAGCAAGCAAACTTATCAATCCCATGTCATAATCAATGTTACTCGGAATGGCAAGTACCATGTAAGTGTTAGGCTTTAAAAGACATACTCCTTCGTTTCATAATATAAATCATTTAATTTTTTTCCTAGTCAATTTTTTTAACTTTGATCAAGTTTATAGAAAAATATAGTAATATTTTTAACACAAAACAAACAAATTATCAAAATATATTTGATGTTACATCTAATGAAACTAATTTAGTGTTGTAGATGTTACTAAATTTTCTATAAACTTAGTCAAACTTTTTTAGGTTTGACTAGAAAAAAAAAATCAAAGCGACTCATAATATAATATGAAACCGAGGTAGTATTAATTAAGAAAAATGCAGCAGCTGTATCTCTCCATCTGTCGGTCTGAATAATGGTTCGATATGGTTCTCCAGCGAAGAAATGAGGTATTTGGATTCAGGGGTTAATTTGTAGTCCTCGTTATATCGGATATTTGAGTGCTAATTAAAAGTATTAAATATAGACAAATAATAAAACTAATTGTATAAATGAGTGTTAATTCGCGAGACAAATTTTTTAAGCCTAATTAATCCATAATTAGCATATGTTTACTGTAGCATCACATAGGCTAATCATGGATTAATTAGGCTCAATAGAATCGTCTCACAAATTAATCCAGAGTTATAAAATGAGTTTTATTTTTAGTCTACGTTTAATACTTTTAATTAGCGTACAAACATTCGATGTGACAGCGACTACAATTTTTTATAATCCCATCCAAACACCAAATCTTCTGGCTATAACATTCCACATTGACCTATATATTGAGTTATTGACCTGACAAAAGGATATAACATGAAGTGACTGCCAGCATTTTTTTTCTTAAAGGAAAAAAGAGGGTGAAGCCTGTATTAGTATATTTTAGGTGGGTGCAGATGAACAACAAACTGTAAAGTGAGACGTTTTGCTGGTCACGCATTTAAATACCTACATATGCCGTTGTCAGAATCGAAACATGTAAAGCAAAGCAATTGAGCCCTTTTGTTTTGCCATGTCAGAATCGAAACATCAACTGGAGAAAGAGATGAACAATAATACTCCTACCTCCTTATCTTGGGGATTTTTTCAGAGGGGCGGCGTTCGGCGCTCCATCGTGTACTGAGGTCGAGGCAGATCGAGGCGATGAGGACGAAGCTAGTACCCCTCCCTCCCTAGTCCCTAGACCCTATTAAGGATATGAGTATGACGGGAACCCAATCCTATTCCTAATAGGCGAGAGATTGGCACCTACCTGGCTTGGTATCCATGTGATGCGATGCGAACTGGACTGGTGGTAGTGGGCGGCGCCGGCGCATGAGTGGAGGCGAGGCTGCCGACGCCGACCGGGTTGGGTTCATGACGCCGTCGGCGAGGCTGTTCTTGTGGGACTCGCCAGTCGGAGGCCTTCTTTTCTTTTTTTTTTTTTGTGGAGAGCGAGCGAGCGAGAGAGAGAGGTGTCAGAGTGGAGGTGAAGGGGATATGCCGTACGTTGCGATGGTGGCCCAATTAAACCTGTCTAAAGATGAAAAGGAGGCCCAATCGCAACCAACGTCAGTCAACTCGTCAGTCAACTCTCTATCCCAAACTCTTTTGAATCTGATCCATCAATAAAAAACTAATAAGGGCGTTCACATTGCATCGCCGTGACGTTCAAGAGCTAGCAAGGATTTAGGCTGCCACATGCGAGGAATGTGTTACCAAATGATGCTGCACGAACCTTGTCAAGAGATCGACAAGTAGAACTTGTGTTGTGGAGGTCGTGTCCTTGCCTCCTCGTGCCATCGTGGCGCTGTGCGGCCCCCAGACCCCACGCTTACAGCCAACCCCGGTGTCTCCCCCAAGTTTGGTGATCAGAGAACAAAAGGAGCAACGACTGTGAGACGGGGAAAGAGAGGCCTATCTTTTCAGCACTCCAGATCTGGCCCCTAAGAGCCCTCGTCATCGTCACCTTCTTGCCGACAAGCCGCTGAGTCTGCCGTCGCCACCCGTCGTCGTCGAGCTCGTTCTCGATTTGCCACCAGTCGTCCCTTCTGCCGCTCATCGGAGAAATGAGAGAGGATGAAAGGTGGAGAAGAGACACGTCGACATCATAGGCCTTCATTCCGGTGCTTCGCTGTCGGGGTCGCCGCTACTACGAGCCCCCGCTCCGTCACATGGGCCACGAGGAGGACGACAACCTTCGTAGGCACTGCTCGATCTAGTCCCACCAAGAAAGGGATGGAAGAGGCGCCGATGACGGGGTGGGGAGAGGAGAAGCGTCGGCGGCGTCTCAGTTCTCCCTGAAAATGACGGGATAAGGGGAAAGTGGTTTGACTTGGAAGAAATGTATACATATGTTTTGACTTTTGGAATGCAAAATATAAAATTTGGACTTCTTTGTTCATAGAAAAATAGCAAGGACTAAAATAGAAAATATGAGAGGTTGAATCGGAAAAACCGAAACCGTGGGAGAGAAATTTTTTTAGGTATGATTATAGCCTACAGACACTTGAGGCTACTCAAATGAGATGGTTGCACTGTGAATATCCTAAAAAAGTTGGTGACTTGTCGCTGCCACCACTGCACTACTGCTATGATGATAGATGCTGATAGACACGTACTGCACTGTTGCATATTTGTATGCCACGCACGAGTATACATACAGTATATTATATTATTTTTTAATAACCAGGGTATAGCCCGTGCATTGCAACGAAAAACAAATTAATTTTTTAACTTATTAATTGAATCAATTAATAAGTACTTATTTAGTCTGAGTAATATTATGATATTTTTATTGAACAGTAAATGATTTTGAAATTGAGAGAGAACCAATAATAAAATAGATAAAAACTCGTTGAAAGATGATATAATAATATAAATTATGGACTCACATGTTAGTGATAAAGATGATGTAAAAACAGACACCACTACTACTTTTAAATAGTATAGATAAAAATTTTATTGAACTCAAAAACCTAACTACACTCTTGGTCTCTGTATCATGAAAGTGCTGACAGCCAAAACACCTCACACACATCTTAAAAAACACAAAAAGATCAAAAGCCATCTATCCTAACTATATTATATTATATAGTACATAGGAATTATTTATGTACTCCATAATAATTGAGTCGAGTCACGATCACGAACACACACGACAGAACCCTACATACATACATACATACATACATACATACATACATACATACATACAAGTTAAGAAAAATACAAAGATCGATTGGAGTAGAGTCCGTCGATCAGTTCACAGACCGATCTCACGGAACCTTAATTATTTTTACATCATAGTATGTATGTACTACTAGTATTAATTATACCTGTAATAGAATACAGTCGTAGTAGTTACTGCTAGCTAGCTAGAGTTAACGAACCTGCAGTCTTTTCTGACCTCCCCCTGTGCGCCGGTGAGCGGCGCGTTCTCGGACATGGTGAGCAGCGCGGCGGCGAAGCGCTGGTGGAAGTAGTCGTTGTCGGCGGCCATCCGGCGGACGTAGGGCGACGTGCGGGCGTCGGAGGCCAGCTGCTGGTCCACCAGGAGGAGGCCCCGCCCGGCGAGAAGGTTGCGGTAGTACATGTTGTCGATGACCATGGGCGTCACCCTGTCGTTGCGCGCGTACACCACCTCCCTCGTGTCCTCGGTGGCCGCCGCCGTCGGGCACCTCCCACGCAGGTACTCCCCGTACGCCGCCTCCATGCTGCCGTCCACCTCCGGGTACAGCCTCCCCACCAGGTTGAAGCAGTGGACGCGCCCCACCGAGTGCGCGCCCAGCAGCGCCACCGTGCCCTCCGTGTCCACCCCGATGGCCGCGAACCTCGACAGCACCGTGGACACGCTGTCGTTGTGGTTGGGGATGTACTGCTCCACCACGCCGTAGTAGCTCTCCCTGCTGTCGCGCCGCCCCGTCCGCATGGGGATGGACGCCGGCGAGGGGCCTCCCAGCATGGCCACGCCGTCACGGGCGGCGAGGGCGAGGATGTCGGCGCAGGAGACGGTGGCAGGGCACTCACGCTCGACGGCGGCCTTGATGGCGGTGATGTACTTGAAGTTGCGCATGCCGAAGCTGCGGTGGGAGGACTGCTCGGAGACGATGCCTCCGCCTCCGCCTGTGGTCGTGGTCTGGAGCAGCAGGGAGGCGTCGCAGGAGTTGACCATGCAGTCGTGGAAGAGGGCCCTCACCCACGACACCGCCGTGTTGCCGTGCTCCTCGTACAGCCTTCGCACCTCCTCCCTCACCACCTCCTCCGCCCTCGGGCACCTCTCCGAGTAGAAGTTGAGCTGCAGAACTCCTCCTCCGCCACCTGTGGCTGTGGCGCAGGCGCCGCTGCAGGCCACCATCACCAGCAGCAAGCGGCGGCTCATCATCATCATCATCAAGATCGATAGTCGTTGTTCAGTGCTGGTTCCACTGACACCAAGCACGCAGCAGTGAATTAAGTGTGGGTACCGTAGGCATCCATCCGTGTGGTGTGTGTGGATCTCCGACGACTTACACTAAAAACTCTTCTTGAGCCATACATATATAGGTGAATGATATGGATGGATCTATCCAAGTGCAAGTGCGTGGTTGTTGCCCGAAAGTAACATGTGCATCAATAAGCTCCCTACCTACATCACATCGCTACATACGCACATGGTCCCAAACTCTATCCATGTAAGTACTCCATTATACTAGTTATTATTATCGGAATTGCTAAACCAAACACGACATAAAAATAGAGACAGAATCTTACAAATTTCTTTAAATCTTTTTCGCAATTCATGCTCCAATGAACTTTTCCTACAACTCCGATGATCAGCAGTGACAATCCCGACCAGTTAGGATCCCGGGTTCGGGTAGGGAAAGGGGAAGAGAGGATTCCTTTGAATTTAGAGGGATATAGTGACGATGCACATGGATGAGCGGTGGCACCGGAGCCGTGGGGTGGTGGGCCAGCGCCAGAGGCTGGAGGCAAAGCAAAATTTGTGATTAGAAGACGAAGGACGGGATCGGTGGATTTGGCGGCAGGGAGCCACTGAAGATAGAGAAGATGACAGGGATGAAGGTACCTCACTCCTGCTGACTTGAGAAGGAGGAGAGGAAGAGAAGGGGAAGAGGGAAGAGACCAGCCAGGGGGCCTCGTCGGCGTCGTTCGCGTCTTCCGGCCAGCAGATGGCGCAGCAAAAGCTGTTATACTTTATACTAGTTGAGAGAGTTTCTAGGCTTTCAATTGGGCATGCAAACCAACACAGCTCAGCAAGACATTCACAAAGAATTGACAGCTTAACTAATTTGACCATCTACCATATATAGCCGCTTCAGAATTGTTAGAAATCTGATCTTAATCTACTCTATAGTTCAACAAATGGTTTCACTCATTACTCATTTTTTCATTCTTTTATTCCTGCCAGGACAAACCACATAGATGTTAATCGCTACGTTGGTATTTTGTGAAAGCATTTTGGACAACAGTACCTAAGAAAAAAAAGTTAGTTTAACTGTTAGATTTGGTTTTACTTATAAAAAAAAGAAGACGACAACCCAGGTATCTGTTTGTTGAGAATACACCTGTTGTACTTCAAATTTGCCAACAACATGATTTCATTATATCAGATTTGAGTAACAGCTGCTAGCACGGTTGTTATTACCTACTCTTGTACTCCTGTTCATATCTTCTTACTGAATTCAGAATGTATTATCAGATCGATTACTTCAGAATGTTTTATGCAGAACCGATTGAATGAATGTTGTGTCCATATGGTGGAACTGAAATTCTCACCAAACCACCATACATAACATGGAGAAGCAAAATATTTTGAATAACCAAATTAATCTTTTCTGGTCAACGTGTTATTATTGCAAGGTTTACAACTTAAGGGGTCCAAACTGCATTGTGTCTTGTACATGTCATAATTAGTAGGTTGCAGCTTCCTCCCTCCGCATCGTGCCGCCCCTTGCTCATCTTCGAGGCGCCCCTTCCCTCTCCATCACGCCGCTGGCCCCTCCATAAACCCCCTCACCCAACGCCGCCCCACCCTCGCCGCCGATGCCCCATCTAGCACTGCCCCTCCCCGCTTGAGTCCATCCCCCCGCCAGTTCGCCGTCGCACACATTACTCCCCGTCCACCCCGCCGGCGTCACCGCTGCCAACCCCGCTATTTTGGTCCAATTGAGCTTTAACACAGATGCTTGTGATGTAGGTCTCCTGATTTGTTTTCTTATATTGTTCATTTTTGTTTTAGATTTATGTAGATTACACTTGTTTCAGATCCAGTACACACAACATCACAATTACTAATATATTTAGATGATAAATTATATCGAACGGTATCAACTATCGTAAAGACTGACTCGGAAATAAGTAGACGGGAATGTGCAAAATCTAACCAAGTAACCAGTGAATGATCTCAATTTGTTCATAATGCAGCATACATCATGCCCAATTGTTCTTAAACTGTTCATTCCTGTAGGGAATCTTATTTTGAAAATAAGATTTTCTGTTAGCTTCTGTAGAATTTTATTCTTTTACTTCCATTAGCCCTAAAACTGGTTAACTTGCTTACATGTGCGAAGTACTTAAACCTGTACGAGGGAACAATAAAAGGTAATGTATTCAAGAAAATAAATGAAAGGACTTCCCTTTCTCAGTAACTAATCTATTTACAGTACAGTGCAATAATGTAGCATTTAGTCTGTTATGCACTGTTGTAGAATCACATTATTGCAGTCATGCATTAATTGATTTTGATTTCACAGTGTGACATGCACATCACATTGTGAACAAGTACATTGACAGACCAAGATTTTGATTTCACATAGATGCTATACTTGTGCTTTAGGCTTCCCTATAAAAGCCGGGTTGTTCTAATCGATCTGGGATCTTAAAAAGTAGATGGTACATGCAATATCTTTTGTTTTTGCAGTTGATTCTAAATTCTTATGTGGTTCAGTTCATGTAAATGACTATATCCTAAAGAAGATAGATGAACCTATTTTTCTTTCTCTAGGAAGATTTAGAAATTAGTCGGTTATGGAAAAAATTAAGCACAAAATGCATCTTTTAGTCCATAATTATGTTTAACATATAAAGAAACTGAAATTCAAATGTTTCTAACACTCGTTCTCTTTTGTTCTTAAGATTGTCCATTTTTTACTTCTGTGTTTTTAAATTTCAACTGGATGGCACAGTGAGTACTACTATTAGCATTGCTTTGGGATTATTGAAGCACTGCAACTAGCTGGTAATAGTGTTTTTTTCATCTTTGCAAGAGGAGACAACCTACAGGGATGGTGGCACCTCTGACCAGTGACTCACATGTTTGGAGCAAATTAGTTAGCTCATAGCTGAACTTTTCATAGCTACTTATCTAGGCCAGATCAAGCATCATGTGGAAGATCAAGCATCCCATGCTTTACAGAAGAAGCTATTGGGTTTATTCTTATTCTATATTGTGACCCAATTTTTTCTTTTGTGCAGACCATTCATGTTGCCTTCTGATTTATACAGACAATATTCAAATGGATCAGGGTGAATTGCTGAAAGTAACCGATTAAGTAAGTGGAATTATCTATTTTTAGTACATTAGTTGCCTTCTGGTGTCTGTTGCCACATAATTGTTACATTGTCTCAAAGAAAGTGATAATTCAGTGAAGGTAATTTATTATTTTGGTTTGCTATACAACCGTTATGTTATATCATAGTATTAAGCCCATTTTGATTCATCATGTGACTGCCCTGTAATTTGTAGGAGGTATAATTGTCACATTGTCTCAGAAGATGATTCATTATTTTGATTAGCTATCTAATTGTCACTGCCTTGTAATTAATTTGTAGGAGGAAACCAGCCGAGGTTACATCTTGTGCATTCCTTGGCAGCCTATAGCTGCTTAGTCAACTGAGTTCCAAAAGTGCACAGGTTAGATGGTCAAATGTGTAGCTTCAGTAATGCGACAGACAAGAATTCAGGGGAAGCTGCTCTTTAAAGGATGCCAGTAATATTTTTATAAGTAGATCGAGAGATTCCATTTTAAGCTGGGGTATACTACTTCTAGGTGGAATACCATAAATTTCCATAAGTTTCCTCTTTGCGGAATCCATTTCAATGTTTCTGGGAATTTATGAAGCAGGAATTTAGTAGAGTAGACATCTTAGCTCTATTTTTTCAAGTTAGAGGCTTAGAGATAATTAGATTAATTTAGTTAGCAAGCTCCTTTGCATGAATCCGTTCTTCATCCATGCGTGTTAAATTTGTAGTGCTACTATTGCTCCTGTTGTATTCTATTTCAGTTTGTGCGGCTAAACTTGGAAGTTGGGGCTAAGGTTGTTTTTGTTGCGGCTGCATCTGCAATCAAATTAATATTTTTTTAAATTATATTTTTCACGATGTTCTTAAGTGTGTTTCTTAATTACTAACAAATAACACTGAGGTCCCATTGTACTGCCACCTGTTGAGTTATTTAATAAATTTGCCAACGAAAAATTAAAATTGGGGCTACATGATGGATTATGCAGGTTCAACATTCTCTATTCTATCTGATAACTGTTTAGTAAAAAATTTGGAGCACAGTTAACCTACTTTCTACACTTATCCTTTAGCCTTAATACGGACCTGAGTTCTTGCTGCAGGGAGTGCAACAATTCCCTGTAATCAAAAGTATGAAGTGGACACAGTACAGTTCAAGAACAGGTTCTTCTCCACGAAAATAAATTGGCAGAGTGAGGCAAAGCTTATTGAATTGGCAAGGTAAGGATATTTAGGATGTAACCGCACAGTCTGTTGTAGTCAATTGGTAAGCTTGCTGTAGCACCACAAATGATATTTTAGTTGTTTAGAGAGGATAATTGCAATATTTTTTACGTTTCGGCTTATCACCTTAGAGTGAAAAATCTGGGATAGCAAGAGGCATTGCAAGGGAGAACTTCTGAAAAGAAATTGTGGGTACAAAGAAGAGCTCACGACATATATTGATCACGGTGTGTGCATGAATGCCCCTATAGGTGAATTTTCTCTTAATATTATCAGAGCTGTACTAATTTTTTATTTATCAGAGTTGTTTCTCGGCTACTATACCACTTGATTGGAATATTTAGCATTTGCACATAGGTTATCGATATCTTTAGTGCCCATATTCTTTGGCTTCGGCAACTATAAGAAACTAATCAGAAAGGACAAGCAACTTAATCTACATTGTTTTAAGGACGCTATCCTTGGTAGGTGGGCTTGCAACATGAGAGAGGAGGCTGCTGCTATTGCTTCCCATTCGCAGGATTTTTCTGTCTTCATTTGTCTAGCGGATGCTTTTTGTTTTTCTGTAGAAACTACTCAAGAACAACCATTTTTGTCGGTCCTATCTTTGTTTGTTTCATCTGTATGAAATTTGACATACGAAGCATAGCATATAGTGGTATTGCCCATGATTCTACTTGCAAGGAATAATATCACCTCAGGTGTTTTGTCATGACTTGTTCATCGGCCTTTACTTTCCAATGGTTGCCATCTATTATTTTCCGCTCTCAGAATGTGTCTTATGTGCGAAAATAGATATCACAGTCTTGTAAGTATTGGGAATAAAATGTGCTCCGACAATGGTGTATTTAAAAAGAAAACAGAACTATAAGATAATGTCATTATTGTTTTTCCTAGCACGCAAAGCCTTGATTCAGAGAACAATACTACTGTGTACATAAATACTGTTATCGTCTTTTGGTTGAGGGATGAATTATCAAATATTGTCATAGCATTAATACGACTAGTATCTATAATTGGATATGCACAACCGTGTGCAGCTTTACTATCGGTGCTTAATTATATGAGTGATTTTGTTAGAGTATATGGTAGTTAGTCATATTAGCATAAAATTGATTTGTATGGGTTCTTTCCTTATCTCTAGATCCTTCCTCATCTCCTCTACATCTTCCCCTATATATATTGGCCTCTGAGGCTTAATACAACATGTCCAATATTTGTATTTCTCTTCCTATACTATTTAACATGGTATAAGAGCGGGCGACCTAGGGCCGTCCCACTCATGCTTCCGCCTATACTATTTAACATGGTATCAGAGCGGGCGACCTAGGGCCGTCCCTCTCACGCTTCCGCCGCCCTCGCCCCCGAGAGGGTTCTGATCTCTTGGGGGCGGCCAACGTTTTTTCATCGTCATTGTTCGTCTACACCGAGAGGATTGATCTTGATCTGCTCGAGCGCACGAGCCTGTTCGTCATCATCTTCATGTCATCATGCATGCAACAGCTAGCAGATCGCATCTACCTTCATGCCGCTGTTCCTCCCTGCTGCCACCTCTAGAGGCAGTGGTTGGGCATCATCATCCACGTCGTCGACAGGAGCCCATCATCGACCTCGCCGCCGGTATCTAGGCCCTTGGCGCCTCCTGGTTCAAATTTGGCCAGAGAACACCGCGTCTTAGGGCCCCATCTCCCTCTGGCTTCTCCACCACCGCTGGCGCCGACCTCCGCTGGCGGCGCTCTGGGGGGCCGCCTCTTCACCACGCCATCCTCCACCAACCTCCTCTGTCGTCGACCTCGTCGAGGATTGCCTGGAGCTAGTGGAGGGCCTCATCTCCACCGCCGGCGTGTGCGTTGTCGGGCCGCCCCTCCTCACTGCCACCGGAGCCAGGTGGTTGGGCCCCTCTGCCTCTTGCCCCTCTGTAAGTTCAAGTGCCTTATTTTGGTTTTGGTGATTAATGACGAATCTAATTATATGAGACTAACATTTTTATGAGCTTTTCTTTTACTAGTCTATTTGGATATGAAAATAAAAATGATGAGAGGTATGCATTAAACTTCACATATTCTAACTTGGTCTCTCTTGTGGATTCAAAATATAGTGTGAGCTCCCTCATTGATCTTAATTGATTATATTCATGTGTGTTCCTTCATATCCATATGTATGCACATCTTGAGGTGGAGCTTATTCTATATTTTATTTATTATAAGATCTCTACCTTGATTTGAAATAATCATTCATCTCATTTCTTTATATTGTTTATATCGGGTAATTATCCATCACCATTGAGAGAAAAGATTGAAAGATCTTGGATTAAATAATTTGTGTAATTGTTGCTTTGGTGTTAGATGATAAACTGATATTTATGGCATCAACCCCTCTTTTACATAAGTTGTTGTTAACAGCAGATTTTCGTAATCTACTCAGAGAGGAAAAAGAAAAACCGACGCAGAGAAGAAGGGCCAAGTTGAAGTCGGACCAGGTCTTGTATCGGACTCGGTGAGCGTATCGGACCAAAAGAGGCTATAGCAGAAAGGGTGTATTGGCCGATTGTTGGCGTAGAATTTCGACCCGCCCAACAAGAAAGCGGGTTCCACGTTTCCACGGCGGCCTGGGAGATCTGCTTAACTCCAGTGCAGGTCCAACAGCTTGCCTAGGTGCGTATAGGGCGTGCCAGTTGATTTGATCTGCAATCAACAAGAATAAACAAGTAAACCATGTTAGAAACGATGGCCGATCGGCCGATAGGCCGATGTTGCATCGTGGGAGCCTAGCCGATAGGGCAAAGCTATATCGGCTTACTTGAGGTAATAATATGATGGAATTGATAAAATAAATCTAATCCCATCGGCCCATGCTAATATGCTTATAACAATTTAATGGAATCGGCCGATGAGGGTTGCATAAAGATAAATACACTAGCTAATACTCTAGTGCGAACTTATACAAGTCAATCAGCCAATATAAATACACCAATCACAAAGAGATCCTGAGAATACCCTGTAACCGATATACTTATATTCACTAATCCGCCTGCATAAGTGGCAAATACATGCAAGAATATAGATGATCACATGCATTAGGTAAGACCGGTTGAAACCCCGGTGCTATCCTTAATTATGATCAAGAAACAGGCTTTGAGTTAAACCTCGAAACACGACTAAGGTCGATAGCAACTCAGAGTGTAGATCGAGAATTAACACAAAGAAAATCAAGTCATCGACCGCTTTTGGGGATGGTAGATGCCTTAGATAATCTAGACG
Organism: Oryza officinalis; assembly: GCA_008326285.1. NCBI lineage: Eukaryota > Viridiplantae > Streptophyta > Magnoliopsida > Poales > Poaceae > Oryza > Oryza officinalis. The sequence continues at coordinate 55,344,871 of BDMV01000007.1, read as the reverse complement.
AGCAAGCTAATTTGATCATCATCGGCAATAAACCCTAAAACGAGTTAGCCGCTGGCAAGATAGAATTAGAAAACCACATCAAGATTAGCTAACACATGATAAACAACGATCACATCGCCAGGGCTTAACGTGCCTAAAGCAACACGCTAGCCCCGACGATGTAGATCGTCAGGTACGAGTTCTTACCTCTGCTCTGGGGAAGCAAGAACTCGCTGGGAATTAACCTCTTGCGAGGGTTGGCGATGCGCCGAAAGTAGATTAAACTATGTTTGTTTCTGTTGTGATTGATTGAGAGAGTTTCTATGTACAACCTATTGGGATATTTATACTCGAGATTACAACATGGTCCGTGTAGGACACGATCTTATCTCTAACTAACAAATAAGTCTTTGCGGCAGACTCTTGCCAAAAATTAGATCTAAACCTACTTAATTTACAAGACACAATTGCCTAAAACTGAGCCTTATCTCTATTTGGCAACCACCTCAAAGCTTATCTCGAGCCCAGACCAAGCCCATGCTAACTCTATCAACTTCCTGGCTCTATCGGCCGATGACTGTATTGAATCCGTATCGGCCGATACACCCTTTCTGCTATAGCCCCTTTTGGTCCGATACGCTCACCGAGTCCGATACAAGACCTGGTCCGACTCCAACTTGGCCCTTCTCTGCGTCAGTTTTCTTTTTCCTCTCTAAGTAGATTACGAAAATCTGTTGTTAACAGATGGTCACAAGTGTTGATCTTGGTTCAAGCAATGGCCCCAAGTTGGATGGCGCAAGGCAAAGGTATAATGGAGCTAAGAATGTTTTCTTAGTATTTTTTCAGTTTTGGTGTTTGGTGTAGACCGGATTTGCTAGATAGGCGTCGTACTATTAAGAGGGGTCTATAAAGTGAGCATGTGGATGATCTTGTGCCATATTAGTTCATATGCATGTGGGTGCATTTGGTGGGCTTATCTAGACAAGTGTGGTGAGTTTTCTCAAGTCCCAAACAAAGAGAGAAGTGGACACGTCCTATAGGAATGGGTAGCCTCTTGTGGTTTTGTCCGGTGGAGTATCCTTTGGAGTGTGAGCCCACTCTCCCTGTTAAAAGTTGTATTTCTTGGATGGATTATCCATGGGTTGGATAGTCCTTTGAATAATCTTTCCATAAAGTCCAACAACATCAATTTTCGACATCCGAGTCAAGAGAAACCATTGTTCTTCTAACGGCCGGTTGTGCTGAAAAGTGACCTGCGGTCTGACCGCAGCCCTTATGACGGTCTGACCGTAGCTCTCATGGCAGTCTGACCGCTAACCTGAAATTGAATAGAGGTCTCGCCTTGGTGTTACATAGCTGTCAGAGCCAAAGTCAGTCTGACCGGAGGCATCTCGGTCTCACCGGAGCTGATCATGGTCTAACCGGTCGGATTATGACGGTTAGACCGCGAGTGCATTAAATGCACTATAACGGCTAGTTTTCTAGCTGTTGTATTGAAGGCCAGTCTGACCAGCCACCCTATGACGGTCTGACCGGCCGATACCTGTGAGTTGGGATTTTGCCCCCAACGGCTAGTTTTGGTGGTTGGGGGTATATATATCCACTCCCTAACAACAAGGGTAAGGTTTTAGCACTCTATTGCATTATCTTAAACCCTTGCAAGAGCTCTTACACCCTTGTGCATTTAGTTTATCTAGTGAGGTGTTGGAGAGTGAGTTAAGCCAATCTAAGTGCATTGCTTCATTGTTAGAGCTAGTGTGGCACTTGATCATCCTCAATAAGCATCCTAGACTTGTTACTCTTGGAGGTTGCCACCTCCTAGATGGCTTGGAAGAGTTGCCTGGTGACCTCTCCGAGAAGGTTGTGAAGGAAGCCCGGTGTTGATTGTGAGTGGCTCGGTGTTCGCCATCTCTGGAGTGGAGGAAGAACAACCATAGTGATATAGGCTTGGGAGTCCACTTCGGGGCCGACTCCCACCTTGCCCACCTCTGGACGAATGGGTTCGGTGGCTTCGTGGTTTGAGTGGTGAAGTTGGGCTCGCCTTAACGATGATGTAGGAAGACGGTAAGCTTCTGAACATCGGGTGAAAAAATTCTTTGTCTCTTGTCTTCTTTATTTTGTGCAATTTATATTTTGCCAATTTACTTTGAGCAAGTTTACATACTACAAATTATTTGTGCTATTATCACCCTAGGCTAGCAAACCTCAACATAGGCTAGCTTTTTTGTGCACTTAGTTGACACTAGTTGATTTAGGCTTTGAATTGTGGAAAACCACTTTGATTTACTCTTCTGCATATATAACTCGGTTTAGCCAAAAGTTTTAAAACCACCTATTTACTTTTCTCTAGTCGGTCTCCTTGATCCTATACCCTCTGTCTCTGGTGCGCCAGCCATCACCCCTGCAGTCGGCCGACTCCCTCCTCCACCACCTGGTTTCCCTCCGGCCTTTACTCCATGCCACCATCGCTCATTGCCGGGGAGGGGTGTACTCCGCGGGCTGGCGTGGGATCACCCGTCGTCGATGTCCCTCTCGCTGGAGACCGAGGGGATGAGTGCCTATCATCGACCAGGGCCCGCCCTTGCCTCGCCTCCTCCGGGCCGCCTCGGATCCACCTCGACATCGGCTCCTCTACTGCTTTGACTCTGCCTGACTCTATCCCTTGCTCTCTGTCTTTCTCTGAGGCTGTGCCTGCCTGTGAAGAGAGAGAGAAGGAGATGGGTGGCTTAGTCTAGTTGGGGCTTGGGGGTGGACTTGGCCTATGGGACCATTGGCACTGGATCTCGTGGACTGCTAGTGTTGCTGCTACTACTACTTATACTGTTCTGCTACTTGCTATCATTTTCCCCGATCAAAGGTTGGGTTTGCGTTGCCCACCGCTTTGTCGCCATCTACACGTCTCCGACATCGGCATCGAGTTTGCTTCGACTTCATCATCCCGTTGTGGGCACCTTTGGCTTGATCACCCGATCAAGCGCACGGACATGATGACTTCTGCGACTAATCGTCATCGAGCACACGTCTACGCCATCAAGCTTCGAGTTGCCACTATGTCGCCCTCTCGGGCCGCAATGCCGCTGTCCGTGGTCCACACTCACATTGGTTGTTGCAACGCTGAGAGGCGCCCTCCTCAACATGGCCTCACCGCCGGTGGAGTTCCTGTCGCTGCATCGACATGGAGCTGCAACTGTGTCATCCCTTCGGACCGTAGGTTTGTCGCTTTCATCGTCTTCATCGCCATTCGTGCATCGACATCCTCATTGTCCACACTGGTCACTGTCAGCCACTCAAGGTCTTCTTCGTCTACTTCGAGCATCGCTGCCGTGCCCCTTGGCTGCCACTCTCGCCACTCCATGCTGGTGGTCCAGCCGATCCTACATGGCTACCAACGTCATTGTTCCAAACCATTGGTCCCGCTACTTCGTCTTCGTCTTCGTCTTCGTCCAGCATGTCTCATCGCCAACATCGCCGTATCTTCCTCGACTACACTTCGCTATTCTCCGGCAATTGCATGTTGCTCCGATAATTCTTCCTCTATGTCGTTCTCGCGTTGCGATCGTCTCGAATGGCTTCTCTGCTAGTCTCTCCTGACATTGGCGTATGATTCATGGTGGTCTCCTACCTCACCTGCACGGTATTGGCAACACTGTTGCGCGCGTTCGTCCCGAGTTGTCCCCAGGTCTGGCAAACCTAGCATGACATCTCATCCTCCACGGTTCGACAACATCGGCTCTTCAGTGTCATCTTCCTCAATGACTGCCACGATCACATCACCGTCATCATCTTAGGCGCGTCCTCACGCACCTTGGTCTACGGCGCATCCCGTGTGCCCACGACCACTCTACGGCATCCCATGCGTGCCCTGTAGCTCGGTACCTCAACATCAGCTTCCCGACTTCGGCTGCACCGACCGCCTCTACTTTACGCACGACTTCATCGACCACAACTTCTTCACTTTGGCTACATCGACTATGGCACAAAGGGCTATCATTCGTGTTGAGCACTCTTGCTGGTTTCTTCTCCAGTCTAAGCGTTCGAACTACTCACGGCTTGGACTACGGGGGATGCTAGAGTATATTGGTAGTTAAAGTCATATTAGGGTAGGATTGATTTGTATGGATTTTTTCCTTATCTCTAGATCCTTCCTTATCTCCTCTACATGTACTCCGATATATACCGGTCCCTAAGACTCAATACAGCATGTTCAATATTCGTTGTATTTCTCTTTCTATACTATCATCAGATCTAACGGTCTTTAAGAAGATATCGGAAGATACCATATTTTATAGTGTAAAATTTGATATCAAATTTACATTAAATTATTGATACCTCTGGTTAACTCTCGTAAAATTTCTTTAATATATTATGGTTCGAGTTAGCCTAGGCCAGATCAACTAGTATGTATACAAGCCAGAAATGAGCGAGAATAAATGTGGCGACAAAAGGGACAACAGCGTGCTGCGAGTACAAAACATACATACATACATACATACATACATACATACATACATACATACACACACACACACATATATATATATATAGACACACACATACTCCAGTAACTATAAAGTGATCGATGGGTTTAGCTGCACGCATGGCAAATCGACGAGGTCATTAATGTACTCCATGCATTAAACAATTAACCACTAGTAGGCTGCGTGCATGTTAGTAGGGATGAAAATGGTTCGGAAACGGACGGAAACCATCTTTATCGTTTTTGTTTTCATATTTTTTTGGGAACGGAATCGGAATCGGAAACCTCGGATACGGAAACGGAATCGAATATTATCGAATACGAAAACGGAGCGAATACGAATCGGAGCGAATACGGTAACGAATATTTATCGAAATATAAAAAACCCTTAAACTAACCTTCTCAAATCAACGAAGAGACGTAGCTATGCTTTTTTTCTAAGACAATAAATCAATATTTCTTTTTTTATTAATTAATAATAATACAACTAGTTGCAAACTTTACTTTCTTGGAAAAAAAAGAACTGTATTCATCTATAACTAACTATAATTATAATTTGGATGGTATGACCTAATAGAAATAAAAAAATAGTCATTAGGAAAGAAAACTAAAGTACTGGACTAAAAAAATATCTCTATTTAATTAAACTTCTCAATACATAGTATAAATCTAAACATTTAAAGTAGAGAAGGGTCAAGCTAATCGGTTGTATATAAGAATTTTTTCCGTTTTCGATTCCGAGAAAAAACCTGAATTCGTTTCTGGAAAGTTTCTGAATTCATTTCTGGAAAATTTCCAATGGATAATAGTCTTATCATATTCGTTTCCGTTTCCGAGGAAAAAAATTCTGAATTTGTTTCCGTTTCTGAAAGTTTTCGAAAAAATTCGGACCGACACTTTCCGTTTCCGAAAACACATCCGGAATCCAGAAATATTCTGAACCGTTTTCACCCCTACATGTTAGTCTGTCAATTAAGACAAAAATCCGACAAGCTAGCACGCATCTCATGGCACCGACAGACGATGCAAACACTGTAGTACTGCTCACGTTCCAAATGAGTACTAATTAATTATTCAATTATTTTTGTAAAATCATTGTTATGATTAATATTTTGTGATGATGTTAACGTTAGATTTTCGTAATCTACTCGGAGAAGAAAGAGAAAACCGACGCAGAGAAGGAGGCGCAGTTTGAGTCGGATCAATTACGCTATCGGACCAAGCCGGGTATCGGACCAAGTCCTTTATTGGACTCAGCGGTGCATCGGACCAAGTGGAGCGCCAGCAAAAGGGCTGTATCGGCCGATGTGGGTTCAGTGCGGCCATTGGCTGATGGAAGCAGGAAGCCGATGGAGGCAGAACGGGCTCGGTTTGGGCCTGAGTCAAGCTTCAAAGGAGATTGCCAAGAAGGGATAAGACCCGATTTTAGGCAATTGTATCTTTTGAATTAGGAAGTTAAATAAGTTTAGATCTAATCTATGGTAAGAGTCCGCCATAAGGATTTGTTTGTTTGTTATAGATAAAGTCGTGTCCTATACGGACAATGTTGTAAATCACGGGTATAAATATCCCGGTAGTTTGTACTTAGAATCTCTCTCAATCAATTCAACCAAAAATAATACAGTTTCAATCTACTTTTGGCGCATTGCCACCCTCGTAAGAGGTTGATTTTTGGCGAGTTCTTGCTTCCCCAGAGCAGAGGTAAGAACTTGTACCCGATGATCTACGTCGTCGGGGCTAGCGTGTCGCTTTAGACACGTTAAGCCCTGGCGACGTGATCGTCGTTTATCATGTCTTGGACGATCTTGATATGGCATCTCAATTCTACTTCGCCAGCGGCTAACTCGTTTTAGGGTTTGTTGCCGACGATGGTCGAATTAACTTGCTTGTCTAGATCCTTCAAGGCATCTACCATCCCCAAAAGCGATCGACGGCTTGATTGTCTTTGTGTTAATTCTCGATTCACACTTTGTGTTGCTATCGACCCTAGTCGTGTCTTGAGATCTAACTCAAAGCCTGTTTTCGATCGTAATTAAGGATAGCGCCGAGGTTTCAGCCGGTCTTACCTAATACATGTGATTGCTTTATGTTTTCGTATGTATTTGCCACTTGTACGAGTGGATTGACAGATATAAATGCGTTTGGCACAGATTGGTCTCAAGATTTCTCTATGATCAATATATTTATATCGGCTGATCCGTTCGCACAAGTTTACGCTAGAGTATTAGCTAGCGCATTTATTTCCTGCATCCCTCATCGGCCGATGTCGTCAAATTGACACAGACACATTGATGAAGGCCGATGAGACTAGATCTGTATTTTAATCTTATTTCATTATAACCTCAAGTAGGCCGATATAGACTTGCCCTATCGGCTGGGCCCTCACGATGCGACATCGGCCTATCGGCCGATCGGCCATCGTTTGCTAACATGGTTTACTTGTTTATTCTTGTTGATTGCAGATCAAATCAACTGGCACGCCCTACACGCACCTAGGCAAGCCATTGGACCCACACTGGAGTTAGCCGCAATGGAAACGTGGAACCCGCTTTGACGAGTGGGCGGGTCGAAATTCTGCGCCAACAGATGAACAATTGACTTTGCAAATAATTTATTCGAGGAATTAGTTTAAAAAGATATATGGATGTTGATATGAGTGCGTGTAACTAATATGGGTTAGGTTGTGATATCTGCGTCCAGAAACGATTGTTTTATCTGATAGTGTGTAGATGACTTGACGTTAGCCTTGGTCAATGGTGAGTACCGGGACTACGCTTAGAGAGGAGTAGAGGTCTGGTGCGGTCGGGATACCATGTGAGAAGATGACTAGAGTTAGGATTCTTGGAGATCAACTTTGATCAACGGTGAGATCGGGACTAGACTCATATAGGAGTTGAGGTCCAGACGATCAAGGATGATGGGTGACAAAGTTGGATACGAGATGACATACGATGGATGAACACTGTGTGGGAGAGATCTTCGCAACGGGCTTCACGAGGTGTGCGTGCAGGCGTCGATGTTCACGAAGGAATTGGAAGAGAGAAGACAGAGATGTTCATGCACGGGGAGTGCATGGTTACAGTACTCGAGGTACTATAGCATGGCATGTATGTATGCATGTGTACATTTATGCGTGGTGGCTGGTAGTTACTTGCTTGGAGTCGGCATGGAGCTGCAGCATGAAGGCAGAGCGGCTTGATGACAGGTCGACTAGGGGAGGCAGTCCAATCCAGAGCCGAGTTGCTTGCGTCAGAGGGAGTCCGTCTGAGATATGGTTAGGATTCCGGTTTAGATAAGTTTGGAAATTATAATTTGATTTAAAAATTAAGGGATAGAGTACTAGCGGATCTAGAAGTTGTACTCCTACTTTGAGTAGAAAATTTTTGATAGAAATAGAGAGGGAGGCTATGTCTTGAGAGTTAGCCAAGTTTGAGAGATTAGTTAGGGTTTCATGAGAAATTTATAATGGGTGTTGTGGCTGCACCATATGAATAATACTTGAGCAATAAAGATCATATTCAATCATCAAGGCATCGGCGATCTCTTCCAGTTTCGTAAGTTTTATGTAATTGTTTGGTTTTGGCATTAACTTGTTATTCTTCATTTTACTCCAATTTTGTTCAAGTTAATCCATCCAAGACCTTTCTAGTACTTCATAGATTAGATCTGAAAAGTTGCGTTGATCGATTCTTGCTAGATTCGAATTTGCTTAAGTTTTAGGCTTTCTTCAGATTTGCTGAAATTCTGAGACAACTGGCTTTCAAGGGTGTTTTCCCTTAAATTGTTTATTAGTTTTTAAGTCCCTTCGGTGCAGTTATTCCTTGGTTTGTCTAGTTTATAATATCAGGTTTGCAACTCGATCCAACGGTTGGTTTAAGAGAAATTGAGTTTTTACAGAAAAGTTGTTGTATTGTTTTTTAGGCTGACGGTCAAACTAGCCAGGCTTTGGTCAGACCGACCCTAGTAGGTCAGATAGACTGCCGGACATGTGTTCCATTGCTGTTTGAGGTTGGGGTGTATTTCGATCTATTAAAGTTTGATTATTTGACTTCCGCTGACATAATCTACCGTTCACCCTTCTCACCCTAGTAGGCTTGGTTACTTGTGTTTGATCTTACAAGTGGTATTAAAGCCACACTTACTCTTTTTCATCTTTACCGATCTTGAGTTTTTGCCATGGCTAATAAGTTTTCAACCAAGCCACATGTTTTTGATGGAGCTGATTTTCCATGTTGGTGTCAAAAGATGAAATCTTATATCATGTCTGAGAGTTATGATATTTGGCTAAAAGTTACAAATCCTTTTGAGATTCCTCCACAGATTAATACTGTTGTTTTAAAGACCGATTGTGAAAACAATTACAAAGCTCGCAATATTTTGCTCAATGGAATTCCTCATTCGGATTTTGATCGTGTTTCTTATTGTGAACCGCGCATGAGATTTGGAAGGATTTGTCTGATTTTCACCAAGGGAATTTCAATATCAAGGAACTGCGCAAAGATGTTTTTAAAAAAGATTACATAAAATTTGAGATAAAATTAGAGAGACTTTGGATGATTATCTTGCACGCTTTAATAAAGTTTTGAGTAATCTTAGATCTATTGATGATTCTTATAATGCAAATTATTCTCAATCGGAGGTTTCTCGTCACTTCTTGAACGGACTTGATATGTCGATTTGGGAGATGAAAGTTACATCTATTCAAGAATCTGTTAATATGTCTGCTTTCACTTTGAATTCGCTTTATACTAAACTCAAAACTCATGCGATAAATATTCTTTCTCGTAAAGTTGATTCTAAATCAATTGCTTTGGTGTCTTCTTCTTCTATTGATGATGGATCTTCTACATCTATTCATAGTATATTTTTTGTTTTTGGTGCCATGTCCGATGATCAACTCGAGCAAATCGAGGAGGAGAATTTGGCTTTGACTATTAACAAGTTTTCTCGAGCTATGAACAATGTCAGGTTCAGAAAAAGAGGAGGTCGAGTTCGTTGCTTTGAATATGATGAGTTGAATCACATCAAGTTCAATTGTCCTAACCGCAAGAAAATGATCAAGGAGGAGAAGCAAACAAGAAGGACAACAAGAGGGAGAAAAAGAAGAGTCACATGCAGAGGCTAATTCGAGAACTCACAGAAGCTTGAGAGAGCGATGAATCAGAGTCTAGAGAAGAGAACAGTGGCAAAGGTAAGCATGTTGTTGATTTAGCTTTTATTGCTCGTAATGTTGACTCTAATGATGATGAATCTGATAGTGGAGAAAAACTTAGTTATGATCAATTAGAACACGCTGCTTTTAAATTTGCATAGAAACTTAAAACATGTTCTAATTTGCTTAATGAGAGTGATCACACTATTGAGATTCTAAAAGCTAAAATTGATAGATTGAAATCTACGATTCCTAATGATAATGATTGCAAATCTTGTGAAATTTTATTTCCTGAAATTACTGCTTTGCGAGATGTCAACTCTATTAATTGTTTGAAATTAGAATCTGAGGTTAAAAAATCTAAAAAACTTGAGTCTTATTTTGCTCTTGGATTTGCTATGCATGCTCGTGTTGTTGATACATTGATGTTGCCAAAGAATGCTTTGAAAAAATATAAAATTATTTTTTGTGCAAGTTTTTTGTTTAATGTTTTGAGTGCAAAAAAGATTAAACAACACAAGGATGTTTTGGTTTCACAAAATTGCTCAAAGTGCTTTTTGAATGTGATGAAATTGAAAGATGTTTTAGGACGTGTTGTGTACATGGAAAATATTGTGAAATCTGATGAGTTGCTTTCTTGTTCTAAGTGTTGCAAGAACAAAGATGTTTTGGTTGATTGTGAAAGTTGTGCAAATTTGACAAAAAGATCTTTGGAAAGGTTTTTCGACGATAAAAAGAAACTTAATAAGATTTTGAATCAATCAAAAGTGAGCATTTATAACCATGGTGTAACTTTTAATACTAATGCCTATTTTACAAATCACCAACCTGTTGTTTTGAGTGTAACTAAAAAGGTGGAGTTTTGACAAAACCCAAAACAAAGAAAATGGTTTTTAAATCTGCTGAGATTTTGCCTTCTCTTTCTTCAACAATTCAAGAAACAAAATCTTTCATTACAAAACCATCAATTTCAAAATTATCTACTTCACAAACTTGTCGTAAGAAGTACACTTGTGCTTTTTGTCAAAAAGTTGGACATTTGGTTGGTTTTGTTTTAGACTTGGTCATAAACAGAAAAACGAAAGAGAAATTGCTTTTGCGAAGTGACGGTGGCAAAAATTGGGTTTTGGATCAAGGAGCTTGGTTAGACCAACACTAACCAGTTGGTCAGACCAGCCGACGATCAGACCGCAGGTCATCTGGCGGTCAGACGGGCTAGACAGCAGCGGTCAAACCGGTCTCGAGGCAATTTAGCACGAAATGCAAATTGGACTTTTGTGAAGCATCAAGGTAAGTTTTCACTTAAGTCTGATTCTGATTTTGTTCGTGCATATGTACCTACTTGTTCAAATGGTCGTGTGACCCAGTGTTGGGTTCCAAAATTTCTTTTATCTAACCCCAACACAGAGGCCTCAACATCTTCTTGTTTGTAGGTGTTGATGGTCGTTAAGTGCAAACATAAACCGTCAACTCCTGCATGGTTAATAAAAGATATAGTATCAAAACTTAGTAGTAGGAATTTTATACTAACCATTTCCACTAGTTTTGGTGTATATATATATATGTATGCAGGTCAATTAATGAGGAAATACACCTGCCATGCGACGAAAATGAACCTTCGACCAATCACGTGCGAGTACAAGGATTGGAGGGCCCACATGACAGTCTAAACCAACTTAAAGTGGGGCCAAACCGTCCTTAACCGTCACAGGGGCCCACCTGTCAGTCACAGAGCAAAGTCGGTGGCTAGAGGTGGTGGGAGTGGTTCGGACGAACCATCCTTGGCACCCCGGCTCCCTCCTTCAACGGGGCAGCTCTCTATTGGATGGCAAAGGCGGTGATAAGTGCACCGACCTCCACAACTGCCTTACAACTGCCATACTCACACTATAAAAGGAGGAGGCCATCACACACTTCAATTTGCACCAAGACCAAGAGTAGAGTACAACTCACTCATATTTACTATGGTAGTTTGATTATAGAGTGAGGGGAAGCTCTGGAAGAAGTGCCCCCGAAATATCAAAGTTTTCTCCGAGAATTTTATGAAGCAAAACCGAGTTGTCGGCGTTCTTCCAACAGAGTTCCAAAGAGAAGCCGGGATTATCGGACTTCTTCTCTCGCTTGTACCTTGGTGGATGCTTCCTTTTATAAAGTAAGTATTCGAGTTTGCTTATGTTATTTAATTAATTAATTTAAGTGAGATATATCCTCATCGGTGCGGGTTCTTCGCTTACTGCGCAGCTAAGTGCTCTAGTACTAGGACTCTGGATAAAGAAGGAAGTTCCTGCGCAAGGCTAGAGTAGTAATTAATAACTTAGATGTAGGGATGAAAACGGTTCGGAAACGGACGGAAACCATCTTTATCGTTTTCGTTTTCATATTTTTTTCGGAATCGAAATCGGAATCGGAAACCTCGAATACGGAAACGGAATCGAATATTATCGAATACGAAAGCGGTGCGAATACGAATCGGAGCGAATACGGTAACGGATATTTATCGAAATATAAAAAGCCCTTAAACTAACCTTCTTAAATCAACGAAGAGACGTAGCTAAGCATTTTTTTCTAAGACAATAAATCAATATTTTTATTCTTTTATTAATTAATAATAATACAACTAGTTGCAAACTTTACTTTCTTGGAAAAAAAAACTGTATTCATCTATAACTAACTATAATTATAATTTGGATGGTATGACCTAATAAAAATTAAAAAAATAGTCATTAGGAAAAAAAATCTAAATTACTGGACCAATAAAATATCTCTATTTAATTAAACTTCTCAATACATAGTATAAATCTAAATATTTATAGTAGAGAAGGATGAAGCTACTCAGTTGTATATGAGAATTTTTTCCGTTTCCGATTCCGAGAAAAAAACCTGAATTTGTTTCCGGAAAGTTTCCGAATTCATTTCCGGAAAGTTTCCGACGGATTCCGGTTTCCGACGGATAATAGTCTTATCATATTCGTTTCCGTTTCCGAGAAAAAAATTCCGAATTCGTTTCCGTTTCCGAAAGTTTTCGAAAAATTTCCGACCGACACTTTCCGTTTCCGAAAACACGCCCGGAATCCGAAAATATTCCGAACCGTTTTCATCCCTACTTAGATGTGGTGTCTAGGTTAGAAATTATCTTCGTTTGTTTTGTGCTCCACGGAACATAAGGTAGGCGGCAGGTGGTGACAGCCCTGTCTATCCATTGTATTCCTCCACGTTTGGGTACATCATAGAGCTCAAGGCCGGACTCAGCCTGGTAGAACCTGCGCGAGGGCCGGTGCCCGAAGCATGCGATAAAGTTTTACCTTTAACTTAACTTAATTAATTAAAAGACATAGGAATCCTCTCTAGCCAACTATAGGTTGTTGTGTCCTTGGGTTGAATTCTAGTTACTAGATATACACACACGTTCCTCGTGTTTCTATACCCTTTGGTCATCCTAAGGGGAAATGTTCTAAGGTATCCGTGCGCTTACGGATACCAATAAGCATTTTTGGCGCCGTTGCCGGGGAACAGTTGCTGTATTATCTACAAGCTTGGTTTACCCTCGTATCGTTTCTTTTCTTTCATTTTATTTCTTCCTTTCTCTTCTTACCTACCATGGAGCAGCCTTCTATTCAAAACCTCTCTACTCCAAGGGACCAGTTCTTTGAGCCATCACCATCTTCAAAACCTATCTAGTCATCTGGCTATGAACTCAGTCCTTGCTTTATAGCCATGGTTTGGGGACTGACCTTCTCGGGTAGCAAAAGCGAAAATCCCTATATTCATCTGCGTGAATTTGAGCAATTGTGCTCATGCTCGTCAATTGCTAACATGGCTGTTAACAGCGGATTTTGGTAATCGGCTCGGACAGGAAAGAGGAAACCGAAGCAGAGAGGAAGGATTGAGTTGGAGTTAGACCAGGTCTCGTATCGGACCTGGTAACCGTATCGGACTGGGAGAGGCTCTACCAGGAAGAGCGTATCGGCCGATATGGATTCGATGTGGTTGTTGGCCGATACGGGTTGCAAGTTGACAGAGTCAGCGTGGGCTTGGTTTGGGCTCAAGATAAGCTTCAAGGAAGTTGCCAACTAGAGATAAAGCTCGGTTTTAGGCAATTGTATGTTGTAAATCGAGTAGCTTTAGATCTGATCTGTGGCAAGAGTCTGCCGTAAAGACTTGTTTGTTAAGTTAGAGATAAGATCGTGTTCTACAAGGACCCTGTTGTAATCTCGGGTATAAATATCCCGGTAGTTTGTACATAGAAACTCTCTCGAATCAATCACACAAAAAACCAGTTCAATCTACTTTCGGCGCATCGCCAACCCTCGCAAGAGGTTAACTCCCGACGAGTTCTTGCTTCCCCAGAGCAGAGGTAAGAACTCGTCCCCGACGATCTGCATCGTCAGGGCTAGCGTGTCGTTTTAGGCACGTTAAGCCCTGGCGATGTGATCGTCGTTTACCGTGTGTTAGCTAATCTTGATGCGGTTCTCTAATTCTGTCTCGCCAGCAGCTAACTCGTTTTAGGGTTTACTGCCGATGACGATCGAATTGGTTTGCTCGTTTAGATTATCTAAGGCATTTACCATCCCCAAAAGCGATCGACGACTTGATTTTCTTTATGTTAACTCTCGATTTACACTTTGAGTTGTCATCGACCTTAGTCGTGTTTCGAGGTTTAACCTAAAGCCTGTTCTTGATCGTAATTAAGGATAGCGCCGGGGTTTCAGCCGGTCTTACCTAATGCATGTGATTATTTTATGTTCTTGCATGTGTTTGCCACTTATGCAGGCGGATTGGTGAATATAAATATATTGATTACAGGGTATTCTCAGGATCTCTCTGTGGTTGATATATTTATATTGGCCGATTGGCTTGTATAAGTTCGCACTAGAGTATTAGCTAGTGTATTTATCTTCATGCTACCCTCATCGGCCGATTCCTGTAGTTTGCTATAAACATGTTAACATGGGACGATGAGATTAGATCTACTTTACTAGTTCTATCTTATTATTACATCAAGTAAGCCGATATAGGTTTGCCCTATCGGCCAGGCCTCCACGATGCAACATCGGCCTATCGGCCGATCGGCCATCGGTTCTCACATGGTTTACTTGTTTAATCTTGTTGATTGCAGATCAAATCAACTGGCACGCCCTGCACGCACCTAGGCAAGCCATTGGACCTGCACTGGAGCTAAGCAGATCTCCCAGGCCGCCGTGGAAACGCGGAACCCATTTTCTTGTTGGGCGGGTCTAAATTCTGCGCCAACAATGGCACAAGATACCTTGCGGTGAAAGTTGTTTCCCTTTTCTCGAACGGTAGAGGCGAAATGATGGTACCCCCTTATGGCGAGCAAACTATATGGTGAATGGGAGGAATTGAAAAGTAGGTTCTGCCTTACTTTCTTCCCGTTAACCCGTGTAGCTTTTCTCCGTAGGGAGGTTCTCAATTTTCAGCAGTATGAGAAGGAGTCCATTGGTGCAGCCTGGGCGCGATTTTCCTTGTTAACTCAAACCGGCCCAGACTTGTCTTTACCCGACCACGTGTTTTTACAACACTTCCGTCTGGGTTTAGAGAAGGAGTCTGCCATGTATCTCGATGCTTTCGCCAGAGGTTTGTTCGCACACAAGATGATGGAAGGTAGAGAACTCTTGGATCGTATCCGGGAGAATACCTCTTTCACTCGTTGCGAAACTGTCCAGGAAATCGAGTACACACATGAGGAATCCTCATCTGAACCATGGGAAACGAAGGAAAAAGAAATTCAGCCTTCAGAATTCCCATACCAGTTTGAGGGTGATCTTTTTTTGAAGATTATGC
This sequence comes from Oryza officinalis, assembly GCA_008326285.1. Lineage (NCBI taxonomy): Eukaryota > Viridiplantae > Streptophyta > Magnoliopsida > Poales > Poaceae > Oryza > Oryza officinalis. The sequence continues at coordinate 55,329,461 of BDMV01000007.1, read as the reverse complement.
AAACACCTCAAACTATTCTGTGCAAAAGAGACCACCGGTCCCACGTAGTTGGAATGAGCCTCTTGAGAAAAATTTCCTCAAAGAGACGGTTCATGAACTGACTACTATCATGAGCGAAGAGTGGTTAAGGGAGGCAGAGCTTTCGTCTGAAGCAATTTAGATTAGCTCCCCGTCCTTAACCATTGCTTGTCTCGTGAGAAAGGCCACGGTGAAAACTCTTTATAATCCCACTGTCGGAGCCAATGTTATGTTTGCATCCTTTGCACTTGCGTGCTTAGGGGATGAGCCGTTGGTACCAACAGATAAGACCTTTCAGGATCCATCTAGTCCTATCATATAAGGGTATGAGGTTATCCACAGAATGTCGATCCAACACAACGATGTTGAGATCGTCCTTAATTTCCACTTGTTCGAAGTCTACGACTTCGACATTCTTATAAGCCATCTAATAGAAAAGCTTTTGTTTGATGTGCCCAGAATCGGCGTTCTCAACATTAAGCTTGGGAAATTGGTGTTTTCCGTCCCAATCTCACTATCGAAAAATTCTTTGATGCAACCGATTCCCAAGTTTGAGCCAATTGAGGAAGTGATGGCTGTCTCTCCTTTTGAATCCCCTAAATCCCTCCTCGAAGATGGTGCCACTGCATTCGTCGAGGAAGAGGACGATCTTGGAGAGGTGATCGAGTTACCCAAAATCGATCCGCCTTCACAACCTTTAGTTGAGCTCAAACCTATTCCTTCAGGCCTTCGCTATGCTTTTCTACATGGTGATACCGAGTCGCCTGTTATCATAAATGATAAACTGACCGATGACGAATCTACCCGACTCATTTCCGTGCTAGAAAAGCATCGTTCTGTTCTTGGCTACTCGCTTCAAGATCTCAAGGGGATTAGTCCGACTCTCTGCACACATCGCATCCCTTTAGATCCTTCTTGCACGCCCTCTTGGGAGCCGCAACGGAGGCTAAACAATGTGATGAGAGAAGTCATGAAAAAAGAGGTCTTGAAACTCCTATGCGGGGATAATCTATCCTGTGCCGTATAGTGAGTGGGTCAACCCAGTTCAGGTTATGCCTAAGAAGGGAGGTATGACAGTCGTTGAAAACTCAAAGAACGAGTTCATCCCACAACGAACTGTCACGGGATGGAGGATGTGCATTGATTATAGAAAGCTCAACAAGGCTACTAAGAAGGATCATTTCCCGTTGCCCTTCATTGATGAGATGTTACAGAGGCTGGCAAATCACTCCTTCTGTTTCCTTGATGGCTATTCTGGCTATTATCAAATTCCCATCCATCCCGATGATCAAAGCAAGACACCGTTCACGTGTCCATACGGAACATATGCTTACCGGTGAATGTTGTTCGGGTTCTGTAATGCACCCGCTTCATTCCAACGGTGCATGATGTCTATCTTCTCTGACATGATCGAGAAAATCATGAAAGTTTTCATGGACGACTTCTTCGTCTATGAAAAGACTTTTGATCATTGCTTGGAGTATTTAGACATAGTCTTGCAACGATGTCAAGAAAAAGATTTGGTACTTAATTGGTAAAAGTGTCATTTCATGGTTCGTGAAGGAATAGTCCTAGGACATCGTATCTCCGAAAAGGGAGTTGAGGTGGACAAGGCTAAAATAGAGGTAATCTAGCAGCTTCCACGTCCTACCAATGTTAAAGGGGTCCGTAGTTTCCTAGCTCATGTAGGGTTCTATCGTCGGTTTATTAAAGATTTTTCTTTAGTAGCTAGACCCCTCACTAGCCTGCTAGGTAATGATGCTCCCTTCAACTTTGATGATGAGTATCTAAAATCTTTTAATTACCAAAAAGAAGCACTCATTTCAGCACCAATCATTCAACCCCCTGATTGGTCGCTTCCGTTTGAAATCATGTGCGATGCTAGTGATTATGTTGTAGGGGCCATTCTCGGTCAAACTATAGATAAGAAACACCATGCTATCGCGTATGCTAGTAAAACATTGACAGGAGCTCAACTTTACTACATCACAACTAAAAAGGAGTTCCTAGCCATGGCTTTTGCCATTGACAAGTTCAGATCTTAGTTAGTTGGAGCCAAGGTAATAGAATATATTGATCATTCCGCATTAAAATACCTGCCCACTAAGAAAGATGCAAAACCTCGGTTAATAAGTTGAGTTCTTCTACTCCAAGAATTTGATCTTGAAATTAAAGATAAAAAGGGAGTAGAAAATTCCATAGCAGATCATTTGTCATGTATGCAAATCATTAACATGCAGGAACTACCAAAAATGATTTCCTACGAGACAACAAGCTACTAAAGGTGACAGACTCAAACCTGTGGCATGCGAACATCGTCAACTTCATGGTTGTAGGATATGTTCCACTGGGAGAAAACAAAAGAAGACTCATTAATGAGAGCTGAAGGCACTTATGGGATGAGCCATATCTTTACGGAGTCTACTTTGTCAGACAGCTTAGGAGGTGTGTACCAACAGTTGAAGGCGCCTAGATCATTGAGAAGTGCCATGCGGCCCCCTATGGAGGCCACTACGGTGCATTCCGCACCCAGGCAAAGATCTGGCAGAGTGGATTCTTTTGGCCTACAATGTATGAAGACACAAAAGAGTTTATTTGGCTATGCACAAGGTGCCAGAAGCATGGAGGTATCACCGCTCGCGATGCGATGCCCCTAACATACAACCTCCAAGTGGAACTCTTTGATGTATGAGGTATTGACTATGTGGGGTCTTTCCCAAAGTCCCATGACTACGAGTATATCCTAGTGGTCGTTGACTATGTGTCCAAGTGGGTGGAAGCAATGCCGTGTCATGCCGCTGATGCCAAGCATGCCCTCAAAATGTTCCACGAGGTCATATTCCCTCGCTTCGAAACACCGCGGATGGTAATCAGTGACGGAGGGTCTCATTTCATCGATAAGTCCTTCGGTAACTTTTTACAAAAGCTTGAGGCACAACACAATATTGCAACTCCATACCACCCCCAGACAAGTGATCAGGCAAAACTATCTAATAGGCAAATCTAGAATATTCTGCAGAAGACCGTCAATGAGATGGGGAAAGCATGGAAGCATAAGCTACCCGATGCTCTTTGGGCATATAGGACCGCATACAAGATGCCCATCGGCATGTCACCATACCAGCTCGTATATGGAAAGACTTGCCATCTATCGGTTGAGCTGGAACATAGGCGCACTAGGCTATCCGGACTTGGAATAAGGATTTGGGATAAGCCGGATGCCACCGACAATTGCAGCTATCGGAGTTAGAGGAATGGAGAGATAAAGCCTATCACAATGCCAGGATCTACAAGGAACGAACCAAAAGATAGCATGATAGGTGGATCAAGGCTAAGGAGTTTGAACTAGGAAACAAGGCATTGCTGTTCAACTCCAGGGTGAAACTATTCAGACATGGAAAACTTCGGAGCAAATGGCTAGGACCATACACCATTGTCGACACTTCATCGCATGGAGCTGTCATGATTCAGGATGATGAAGGTAATGTCTTCAAGGTAAATAGTCATCATTTAAAAGTTTTTCTTGAATCTGTTGGAATTCTAGATTAGGAGTTAGACGTGTGTTGACGCCGAATCCGTACCACCGATGAGGATCCGGCGTGCGGACACATGAAGGCCTGGGAGATCTGCTTAGCTCCAGTGCAGGTCCTAAATTTGATGAAGCTCGGGTGTGCCGGTCAGTTTGATCCTGCCACTGACAAGATATACAAAATAACAGAATAAAAGGTCTATCGGCCGATAGGCCGATAGGGCAAAAACAGCCGATCGACCGGTAGGCCGATGGTGCAGTTCCAGCCGATGCCGATGCCAGCCGATGTAGTTAGGGTTTTAATCCATCGGCTGTGTACTGAGCAAACATCTATATAGAAACGATCGGCCGACGATAACATGATAATATAGCAATATAATATAGCATAAACCAATCATATGATAAAATAAATATTGATCTGAAGATTGAAGCACACATCGGCCGGAGGTCCGATGACACAACATCCAAAAGATATGTAATAAATACTCTATTGTCATTGGCCAGGACCAATCTCCATGTATAAAACTCGTGGGCCGATGCAACGTTAAGATAACTCACCGGCTGAAACCCCGATGAAACCCTTATTGGCAGCCAACAAGCAGGCTAGAGATTACGGTTCTAATCATGACTTAGTAGATCAAACTGAACTGATGCAGCACTAAGTATGAAAAGAAACGCAAGACCTAGACAACCAAGCCCTTGACTAATTTTCAGGGTAGTGGATACCTTAGCCAATCTAATCTAGCGAGGCGATTTGGTCGATACCGGCGTAAACCCTAAAACGAATCTCGGCCGATACGATAAAATCAATAAGCTAAATCAGATTGACTAAGATATATGATAGTAGGTGCTTACGTTGCCGAGATCAGAACGTTGAAGCCCTAGCCCCGACAGCGCAGGCAGCCATAACGAGACTTACCCCTCGTAGGAAGAGCATGAACTCGCCGAAGAAGACGAAAGTAAAAAGGTGGCGATGCGCCGAAGTTGTATTGATCGTGTGATAAAAATTACATGAACCTCGGGCTTACACATTTATACCCATAGGCTAACAAAGATCCTAACAGAATACGATTCAAACTTTCCTAAAGATAGAAGGAAACAGATAAAGTCCTTATTGGACACTAAACACACTTTCCTAAAGATAAAAAGGAAACTAACAAATTCTTCCTAATTAATAGATACAAGCCGCATCCTCCTCAAACTCGGTCTTCTCTGGATAAGATCTTCCCGAATCTAACAAGAATCTGACTGCTGTTAGTGATTGGTTTAAGAAAACCCCCATCGGCCGATGTAGAATTTTAGGCCGATACTAGTTTCAAGCCGATATGAACCTTGGGCCGATGGGGACTTCGAGGCTTACCAAATTCTGGTGTTAACACATGCCCCCTAGTTTTGGAGTATGAGAAGTCATGCTTCAAAATTATCCTTGCCTTGATCGCCCCAAAACTGATTCTTCTCTTCTTCTTGACATCGGCTCTTGTAAGCCGATACCTTCCGTATTAGATGAGCTAGGCTGTCAAACTCATGGAAAAAGAATCTATCTTTGATATATGTTGCCAACCCTTGAAATGCAAGCTCTGCTAGCTGCTCATCACTTAGACTCAAGTTATAGCATCGGCTGCGGACATTACAAAACCTTTGAATATATTCCTTAGCCGATACCCCTTCTTGCTGTTTAACTGATATCAAGTCTGAAAGCTTCAACTCATCAATTCCAGCAAAGAAGTATTGGTGAAATTGCTTCTCAAGATCGGCCCAACCTCTGATAGAGTGTGGTGGCAATGATGAAAACCATATGAAGGCCGATCCAGTCAAAGACAACAGAAACAATCTAACTTTCAGAGCTTCTTCAGCCAATGCCTCCCCACATTGAGCTAAAAATCGACTGATATGTTCTCTTATAGATATATCATCTTGCCCTGAAAATTGAAAAAATCTAGAATCTTATATCAGCTTGGAAGTGGAACTCTATCAAACCATTCAGGATATGGCAGCCGATACACAGAAATATGTCCCTTAGGTCTAATTCCAAACTGTTCCTCTATTACTTTTGCAATCATATCGGCCCAATCTTCTTTAGACTGATATCTTTGAGTTTCTTCTAGCCAATATTATTGATGTGGCTCTCCAGGCTGATGCTGATCTATTTGCCCCCCAAGCCAATGTTGCTGTTGCCGATGATGTTGAAGTTGTTCGTCGATTTGCCCCCAAGTCTGATTTCTTAAGGCAATTACTCTGGAAACTATCTTCTCGATCAAACCATGTAATGTACTCACCAAAACTCCAGATCGATCAAACACATCGCGACGAACGATTTCATTAACTGTCTTTGGAAGCGTCTCATCGTCCATCGGCTCTTCTTCTTCCTCTATCGGCTTGAGAGATTGTTCTTCCTTGGCCTTGACTTCCTTCTCAGACATCTTGTTGCAATTGTGGGTTCCACAAGCCGTGTAAAAATCTGTTGTCAAAAACACAGTCCCACTGGGCGTGCCAAAAATGTGTTGACGCCGAATCCGTACCGCCGATGAGGATCCGGCGTGCGGACACATGAAGGCCTGGGAGATCTGCTTAGCTCCAGTGCAGGTCCTAAAATTGATGAAGCGTGGGCGTGCCAGTCAGTTTGATCCTGCCACTGACAAGATATACAAAATAACAGAATAAAAGGTCTATCAACCGATAGGCCGATGGCCAAAGATATCAGCCGATAGGCCGATAGGACAAAAACAGCCGATCGGCCGGTAGGCCGATAGTGCAGTTCCAGCCGATGCCGATGCCAGCCGATGTAGTTAGGGTTTTAATCCATCGGTTGTGTACTGAGGAAACATCTATATAGAAATGATCGGCCGATGATAACATGATAATATAGCAATATAATATAGCATAAACCAATCATATGATAAAAGAAATATTGATCTGAAGATTGAAGCACACATCGGCCGGAGGTCCGATGACACAACATCCAAAAGATATGTAATAAATACTCTGTTGTCATCGGCCAGGACCAATCTCCATGTATAAAACTTGTGGGCCGATGCAACGTTAAGATAACTCACCGGTTGAAACCCCGATGAAACCCTTGTTGGCAGCCAACAAGCAGGCTAGAGATTACGGTTCTAATCACGACTTAGTAGGTCAAACTGAACTGATGCAGCACTAAGTATGAAAAGAAACGCAAGACCTAGACAATCAAGCCCTTGATTGATTTTCAGGGTTGTGGATACCTTAGCCAATCTAATCTAGCGAGGCGATTTGGTCGATATTGGCGTAAACCCTAAAACGAATCTCGGCCGGTACGATGAAATCGAGAGGCTAAATCAGATTGACTAAGATATATGATAGTAGGTGCTTACGTTGCCGAGATCAGAACATCGAAGCCCTAGCCCCGACAGCGCAGGCAGCCATAACGAGACTTACCCCTCGTAGGAAGAGCATGAACTCGCCGAAGAAGACGAAAGTAAAAAGGTGGCGATGTGCCGAAGTTGTATTGATCGTGTGATAAAAATTACATGAACCTCGGGCTTACACATTTATACCCATAGGCTAACAAAGATCCTAACAGAATACGATTCAAACTTTCCTAAAGATAGAAGGAAACAGATAAAGTCCTTATTGGACACTAAACACACTTTCCTAAAGATAAAAAGGAAACTAACAAATTCTTCCTAATTAATAGATACAAGCCGCATCCTCCTCAAACTCGGTCTTCTCTGGATAAGATCTTCCCGAATCTAACAAGAATCCGACTGCTATTGGTGGTTAGTTTGAGATAACCCCCATCGGCCGATGTAGAACTCTAGGCCGATACTAGCTTTGAGCCGATATAGATCCTGGGCCGATGAGGACTTCGGGGCTTATCAAATTCTGGTGTTAACACTACCAAAAATATAGCTCTTCCTATACATTGGAGGTTTAGCAGAAATTTTTTTTCCATCCATCGACCATATGCTAGCTTCTACACTGGAAGTATGCATCCACTGTATCCATCTACAAAATAAAGACTCCCAAACCAATGGTTACTCATCCAATGATCCATGCCAAATGAGACATGAGCAAAAAAAAAGAGAATGATGCAAAAATGTTCTCGAGCATGACAAGAAAAACTAAAGATAGAAAAATGCCATATTGTCCAAAATAAAATGGAAGGAGGGGGATCATACAAAAATGAGTCATCATCCCATTTTTCATTTTCCACTTTTGTCATTCCACCCATATATCTGGGTGCGCAAGCTTGATCATGGTTATATGATTTGTATCTTCTTGGATACTCTATTTGACTTTACAAAATATTTGATGCAAATATGTCATTTCTTATTCCGTACCCTAAGCTTCGCATAGACCTATTTAGAAGGTAGGATAAGAAAGGCAACATCAATGCCTTGGTGAGGAATGAAACACCTTTGAGTGATTCCAGAGAATCAATTGAGGAGTATGGTAAAAGTTATGTTTTTATGAGCATCAAAATAAAACCCTCAAGGTAGTTCATCAGAAGGAGTAAAGGTGACTTGATTCGAGGACTGTTCCATTCCTCAATAGCCCAATATGACATGGTAGACACTTCAAGATTCACAACAAAGGTATGTCTTGGAATATTTGGGGTGTATATCATTGGGTAAGAAAACCATTACTCTAATAAATCCATGAGCTTTACTCAGGGTGAATAAAGGATAAGTGTGGGGGTGTTGTTGGTGGTCATTAAGTGCAAACATAAACCGTCAACTCCTGCATAGTTAATACAAGATAAAGTATCTCCTGCATAGTTAATACAAGATATAGTATCAAAACTTAGTGGTAAGAGTTTTATACTACATATATGTATGCAGGTCAATTAATGAGAAAATACACCTGCCATGCGACGACAATGAACCTTCGGCCAATCACGTGCGAGTACAAGGATTGGAGGGCCCACATGACAGTCTAAACCAACTTAAAGTGGGGGCCAAATCGTCCTTAACCGTCACAAGGGCCCACCTGTCAGTCACAAAGCAAAGTCGGTGGCTAGAGGTGGTGGGAGTGGTTCGGCCGAACCATCCTTGGCACCCCCGGCTCCCTCCTTCAACAGGGCAGCTCTCTATTGGATGGCAAAGGCGGTGATAAGTGCACTGACCTCCACAACTGCCTTACAACCGCCATACTCACACTATAAAAGGAGGAGGCCATCACACACTTCAATTTGCACCAAGACCAAGAGTAGAGTACAACTCACTCATATTTACTATGGTAGTTTGATTAGAGAGTGAGGGGAAGCTCCGGAAGGAGTGCCCCCGAAATATCGAAGTTTTCTCCGAGAATTTTATGAAGCAAAACCGAGTTGTCGGCGTTCTTCCAACGGAGTTCCAAAGAGAAGCCGGGATTATCGAACTTCTTCTCTCGCTTGTACCTCGGTGGATGCTTCCTTTTATAAAGTAAGTATTCGAGTTTGCTTATGTTATTTAATTAATTAATTTAAGTGAGATATATCCTCATCGGTGCGGGTTCTTCGCTTAGTGCGCAGCTAAGTGCTCTAGTACTAGGACTCTGGATAAAGAAGGAAGTTCCTGCGCAAGGCTAGAGTAGTAATTAATAACTTAGATGTAGTGTCTAGGTTAGAAATTATCTTCGTTTGTTTTGTGCTCCATGGAACGTAAGGTAGGCAGCAGGTGGTGATAGCCCTGTCTGTCCATTGTATTCCTCCACGTTTGGGTACATCATAGAGCTCAAGGCCGGACTCAGCCTGGTAGAACCTGAGCGAGTGCCGGTGCCCGAAGCATGCGATAAAGTTTTACCTTTAACTTAACTTAATTAATTAAAAGGCATAGGAATCCTCTCTAGCCAACTATAGGTTGTTGTGTCCTTGGGTTAAATTCTAATTAGTCGATATACACACACATTCCTTGTGTTCCATACCCTTTGGTTACCCTAAGGGGAAATGCTCTAAGGTATCCGTGCCCTTGCGGATTTATCTGTGAACATAAGAACTACCAACAGTAGGTATTTTGGCGGTATACTTTCCATGCGCGTTCAATGTGGAGATGGCAATTGCTTTTTAAGGTAACATCAATTTACTTTTGAATTGACATAATATTGTTCTACTTTCTTGATTATTAGCTTTTTCATATGCTAGTGTTTGAGGTATTAGTTTTGGTTAACACGAGTGAATATATGTCAGTTCATAAGAATCTTGGTGATATCATTGGCAATTGGATGTCTTTGATTTCAATTTGATTTTTCTTCGGGAGGAATTGGAGGTTAATTTGAGGGGGAGTTTGTGCTTTTACATGCATTCATGTTTATTTTATGAATTTGCTCTAAATCTGAAAATAAATAAAAATGAGAAAAAGAAGAGCTTTGGTTTATACCTCTAGTATATTCTTGTGCATGCTTGGAAAATAATTGAGATCTATTTGTTGCTATGTTAGCTTGTATGCATTTTAGTCTTTATATGAGGTTTAGATATTGCTTTTAAGTGAGATGATGCATGACACTAATTTACTTGAATTAAGTAAACATGCAATATTAAAGCTAGTGCTTAGTTTGGATGATAAATGGTTATATATATGCTTGTTGGATTGTTATTCCTTAAATTGCTCTTTGCTTGTTCCAAATGCCGCAAGTGCAAAATTTGCTTGTATTTACTTTTGAGAGAAATAAAAATGAATACCGAAACCTTGGAAATAGTCTTGATGACAAGGATGTATTCGCAATGAGGAGAATAATGGGTGCCAAATCCTTCGAAACAGTCTTGACGACAAAGACGTACCCGGAATAATTGAGAGATTTTAATAATCAATGTCAAAGTGAGCACAAAAAGCTTAAATAAATGTTGAAAATTCTCTTAATTATTTTTGTGATGGAGTTAATTTGAGAAAAAGTAATAATGCATTAGGTATATGTGTAGGGGTTTTCTATCAAACTAAGTACTTGTGAATATATTACATTATAAATCGCTTGAATACATGAATCTTTATAGTTGATTTGAGCTTAATTGTAATATCTTTGATTCATGTTTATACTCTAGTGCATGCTTTTTAACTAGTTGATGAATTTATCTCCTTGTCTTGTAACACATGACCGTGGATAGCTTTTGGTACACTTCAAAGCTCTCGAAAAAAATTTAGAAAATAAAAAATAAAAAGTGGTTATTACAAGTGTCAATCATGACATTTGTGCTTTATTGGATATATTTTCTCTTCTAAAATTCTTGATAAAATCATTGTCAACAGGGAAAGAAATATACAAAATGCATGCTTCTTGAAAGGGGGATATTTGATTTGTTTTTTATTTTAAAAATAATCGATTTTGTGCTTTGATTGCAACTATGGGGAGAAATTCTTTTCTTTTAAAAAAGGGGAGAGTTTTTCTTTTTCACTTTTGTGATTTTTGTTTTTATTTTTAAAAACATAAATTTGTATTTTGGAGATGTTGCCAATGTGTTCATCAACGGGGAGATTATGGAATCATTGTCATGATTAATATTTTGTGATGAACAATTAGCTTTGCAAATTATTTATTTGAGGAATTGGTTTGAAAAGATATATGGATGTTGGTGTGAGTGCGTGTGACTAATGTGGGTCTGGTTGTGATATCTGTCCGTAGAAACGGTTGTTTTATCTGATTGTGTGTAGGTGACTTGACGTCAGCCTTGTTCAATGGTTAGGACCGGGACTATTCTCAGGGAAGAGCAGAGGTCTGGCGCGGTCAGGATACCATGTGAGAATATGACTAGAGTCAGGATTTTTGAAGATCAGCTTTGGTTAAAGGTTGGATCGGGACTAGACTCAGGGAGCAGTTGAGATCCAGATGATCAAGGATGTCGACTGACGAAGTTGGATACAAGATGACACACGATGTATGAACACTGTGTGAGAGAGATCTTCGCAACAGGATTCACGATGTGTGCGTGCAAGCGTCGATGTTCGCGAAGGAATTGGAAGGGAGAAGACAGAGATGTTCATGCACGGAGAGTGCATGGTTACAGTACTCGAGGTACTTAGCATGGCATGTATGCATGTATGTGTACACGTATGCGTGGTGGCTGGTAGTTGCTTGCTTGGAGTCAGCATCAGCTGCAGCATGAAGGCAGAGCGACTCGGTAATAGCTCAGCTAGGGGAGGTAGTCCAATCCGGAGCCGGGTTGCTTGCGTAAGAGGGAGTCTGCCTGAGATATGGTTAAGATTCCGGTTTAGATAAGTTTGAAAATTGTAATTTGATATGAAAAATTAAGGGATAGAGTTCTAGTGGATCTAGAGTTGTACTCCTACTTTGAGTAGGAAATTTTTGATATAAATTGAGAGGGAGGCTATGCCTTGAGGGTAAGCCAAGTTTGAGAGATTAGTTAGGGTTTTGTGAGAAATTTGTAAGGGGTGCTGTGGCTACACCTTATGAACAATACTTGAGCAATAAAGATCATATTTAATCATCAAGGCATCGGCGATCTCTTCCAGTTTCGTAAGTTTTACGTAATTGTTTGGTTTTGGCATTAACTTGTTATTCTTCGTTTTACTATGATTTTATTCAAGTTAATCCATCCAAAACCTTCCTACTACTTCATAGATCAGATCTGGAAAGTTTCGTTGATTGGTTCTTGCTAGATTCGAATTTGCCTAAATTTTAGGTTTTCTTCAGATTTGTTGAAATTCTGAAACAACTGGCTTTCGAAGGTGCTTTCTCTTAAACCGTTTATTAGTTTACAAATTCCCCTAGTGAAGTTATTTCTTGGTTTGTCTAGTTTATTCTGTCAAGTTGCAACTTGATTTAACAGTTGGTTTAAGAGAAATGGAGTTTTTACAGAAAAGTTGCCGTTTTGGTTTTTAAGCTGACGGTCAAACTGTCAAGTGACATGTGGTCAGACCGGTCAGGGTTTGGTCAAACCGACCCTAGTAGGTCGGATAGACCGCTGGATGTTTGTTCCATTGGTTTTTGTGGTTGGGATGTATTTTGATCTATTAAAGTTTGATTATTTGACTTTAGCTAACGTGATTTACCATTTACCACATCTTTGGTAGGCTTGATTACTTATGTTCAATCTTATAATTTTACCCCAATATTTCTGTAGCATACACGTCCCTGCAGCAGACCCAATATTATATATACATGGAAATCTCAAATGGCCTCTGAAACCCTCGACATACGTACGGTAAATATACGATCACAATTAAGTGTGAGAGAAAATTATACTACTACTAGCTATAGCTTGAGTTTTAATTTGATTTGATTCCCAGGCTGGCATTTGCTTTTCATTAGATGTACGTTGACCGGGCCGGCCGACGGGAGTTCTTACCCATCGATAGACTCAGATTAGTTAGCTAGTTAGATCGACAATTGTATATATTACACTAGATACTATTAATTCTTAAAAAATCCTATGAAAAGTATAATAAGAGTGCACAATAACTTTAAAATTTATAGAAAATCCATAAATTATGAAAAATACCAAAATGGTAGGGGAAAATCCTAAGTCCATATTGTGTTGAAATAAAATAGATTAAGAGTGCATAATAACTTTAAAATTTATAGAAAATTCATATTGTGTTCAAATAAAATTCAATAAAAGGAAAAATCCTTAAATTATGAGAAAATATCAAAATGGTAGGAATATACAATAAGAGGGAAGTTCATTTTAATAATTTGGGAATTGAATAACTTGTTCAAATAAATTACTTATTCAAATAAATTACAAAATAAGTACAAATAGCCCTTACATACCCCCGTTACATAACAAACCATAAGAACATTAGGGACATAAATACGGTGATCATTGGAGTCATATACATACGTTATCATCTAACGTTCTTCCCTACTCTATCTTTTCGCATGTACGGCTTCACGGTATTCTTAGTAGATGCTTCTACGAGTTTAATCTTATTTAAAACTTGAGTACACATAGGCATGTTATCATACTGGTCGTAGTCTTCGACATCTTTGACCCCATCAACTCGCAAGATCTTTTGCTTTCCAGGTAGAACTATTCCTTTTTTTTCACATTCTCAGGGTCCCTCACGTAGAACACCTGTGCCACGTGATCGGCGAGTACCCAGGGATCATCCTTGTGACCTACATTGCCGAGGTCAACAACAGTAAGCCAAACTTGTCAACAAAGACACCGTTTGGGTGTTTGACCCACTAGCACTTAAACAGGGGGATTTGCATTGTGAGGCCATAGTCGACTTCCCATACTTCTTCAATGAACCCAAAGTATGTAGTTTTTTCCCGAGGTATCCATTGCCTCCACTCGGACGCCGTTGTTTTGAGTGACGGTCTTATTATCCTGCACTTTCATGCAAAACGTGCATCCATTAATGTCGTATCCTTGCCATGAATTGACTGTGCTTGATGGACCACATGACAACCGCTTCATGGTAATTTCATCAGTGGTTTCTCCATCAGGTAATTTAAGTTGTCCCAACCAATCTGTGAAGCAACGCTTGTGTTCTTTCATGATCCACTCATTTGTGCGTCCCTTATTGTTAGCTCTTATGATTTTGAGGTGTTGCTCGATGTACGGTTCAACAATAGCAAGCTGTTGAAGAACGTTGTAGTGAGCTTCTCGAACTGATTTGTACTCAAGGTCGACGAATCTTTTCTTTCCCTTTGTCCCCCTACCAATCTGCCCTTGTGTCGAGGTACTGGTACTCCAATTCAAACAGAACACACATCCTGTTTTTCCTTTAATCTACCCAAAACTGAAAACATAGCTGGGTAATCGTTGATGGTAACGAAAATGATGGCCTTCACCGTGAAGTGTTATCTTAGGTACTCGTCCCACACATTCATTCCAGCTTTCCATAAATCTTCCTTATCTTGCATCAATGGCCCAAGAAATACATCAATATCAATACCAGGCTACCGAAGACCTTGTATCATGACATAGAGTAGAACGTACTTTTGCTTCTGACAAAGCCAGGTAGGAAGATTGTACATAGTCAGAAGCACTGGCCAAGTTCTATGTGAACTGCTCATTTCTCCAAATGGGTTCACTCCAATCGTACTCAGAGCAAATCTAATATTTCGTGGGTCTTTACCAAATTCTGGGTACTTTGCATAAAAGTTTTTCCACTGATGAGCATCCACTGGATATCGAAGCATCTCATCTTTCTTGCACCCTTCATGATGCCAACGTATTAGTTCTGCATCTCGAGGGTTTGAATACAAATGCTTAATGCGATCTTTCACACAAATGTACCACATCACCAGCCAGGGGATTTTTCTATTATTTTTCTTGAATGTGTCAGCCTCTTCTTTGATTTTTCTATTATTTTTCTTCAATGTGTTAGCCTCTTCTTTGTCGACAAAATCAATATCCGAGGAAGTGTTGTTAGTTGATTTGTACCGGCTAGCACTGCATGTTGGGCATTTGTCCAACGAAGTGTACTCTTTCCTATACAAGATGCAGTGGTTCACGCACGCATAAATCTTTTCCACACCAAGAGAAAGGAGACATATTAGTTTCTTTGCTTGATATGTGTTGGATGGTAATGAGTTAGGATTCAGTAGGATGATTTTCAAAAGTTGTAGTAAGCTATCGAAACTACCATCAGACCAACCATATCTCGCATTCAACCTCATAAGTTCAAGCACTGACCATAATGTTGAGAACTCACCGTCACAACCCTTTGACTCATCGTACAAAAGATCTTTCGCTGCCTTTTATAAAGCTTCAAAATTATCTAAACCCCTAGCCGACCCTATTAGCACCTCAGATTCTGCATGGCATAGCATTTCCTCTAAATCAATATTATTATCATCACTACTATCACCATCAGCAGTCTTTATGTGATCAACATCCGGCCGATCTTCATGTGATCCACTTGTTGCTCGTCATAATGGGTCCATATCGTGTAGCCCTCCATAAATCCACGCATCATTAAGTGACCCATTATTTTCGTAGCATCCGCCCATACCATTTCATTCTTATAGTCAGCACATGGACAAAGTATCTCCATTGTATTCTTGCTATAATTGTGCGCCTTGACAATATCAATAAATTTGGATACTTCATCCGCATATGATGGCAAATATCTCAGCATATGATACATCCATTGCTTGTCCATATCTCTGAAAAATTTTATTTACAACTATATTAGAAAAATAAATTTTTGTAATAACACATATTTATAAACAAACTTAACTTTGCTCTGAAGGAGAAAAATAAATAATTGGGGGATGGTGATCTATAAATTTATCGTAAACAAAATACATATTTTTTTATTTAGACCTATTGGATGAGAAGTGAGAAAAATATATTTCTGTTTCTCTCTCCTATCTAGATCTAGAGATGGGATATGAGAGCAAAAAACTACATTTTGGATAATATCATCACATTTAACCACTAGAGAATGAGAGCACAACATGGCATCAAGGTGTATACATAGATCCATCACAATCATATCATAGAAAAGCAAAGAAGGAAAAAAAGAAAAATACATGGTGCTTTCACTATTTTACATACATAAATCCATCACAATTAAGACCTAAAAATAAAAAATATATATAACAAGAGTGGAAATGCATGGATCTAACCACTTTAGAAAAACCCACCAAAGATTTGGAGATCATAACTTTCCTCCTATATTTTGGTTGTTTTCGGATAGAGAAATCTCAAATGAATGAACAGGGCCTCGGAGAAGAAGGGGGTTGTACAGGGGCATCTTTCCAGGCGGACGACATAAGGTGCCGCCTGGGAAGATTCATCTTCGCAGACGGAGCTCTTAAGGCGTTCGCCTGGGATAATCATGTATTTTTCCAAGCGGACGACATAAAACTCCGCCTACAAAGATGTATCTTCCCATGCGGCGTCTTATGTCGTTCGCCTAGGAATATAGATCTTCGCAGGAGGACTACCATCTCGCTTCCCGTCCTCTATTTTGCAGGCGGGATAATGGTGCCAATCGATATACCTGTCTATAAAAATAAATGATTTTCATATGTGAAAATCAGTTTTCTAGTAGTGACTGTTAATTTATTTATACATCGTGTGTGTCCACGCTACAAGAGAAGCCAGCACAAATGACATGCGTTGGACAAGATTTAGGCTTTATTCTTCATCTTAATCTTAAGTTACCAACTCAACCTTTTTTTTGCGCACGCTTTTCAAATTACTAAACGGTGTGTTTTTTTTAAAAATTTCTATACAAAAGTTGCTTAAAAAAATCAAATTAATCCATTTTTTTAAAAAATTAACTAATACTTAATTAATCACGCGCTAATGGGTCGTTCCGTTTTTCGTGCACTCTGTGTGCTCGTTGGCAACTCAGTGCAGCGAACGCAGCCTAGCCTATGATCCAACAAAGTGATCAGTGGTTAGATTTCACCCACCACACCAATTATGATATATCATTTATGTATTTTACTCGTGAGTATATGGTCACTCCTAACTTAAAAGAGACCGAGTCCCAAAAACTGGACATAATTAAGGTGCGAACATGCTTGTAGTGTACTTCCTTGCAGCTTAATTAACCGTAAACATACTATATATATAGGATTACTATATATAAGCTTCTAGCTAGCTGACTGCAACTAGCTAGCAGCTTGTAGTATATATATGCAGGTTTTTGTCTTATTAGATATTTATTAGATATATAGTACTAGGAGTGGGTTTTGGAGATTGACGATCGATATTTAATGAAGAAGAATCAAAGCTAGCTAGAGCGTAGTTTGGATGCGCCAGAGCATGATTTGGGAGCAATCGGAGTCCGGGATCCCCCTCGTCGTCGACTGGTTGTATTCCTCCACCGCCACCCGCTGCACGAACTTCACCGACTTCTGCACATTTATGTACATACGCGCGCGAATATATATATAATTAATCTCAATTAATTGTAAAGTTAATAATCAATTAATCTGCAGACTATTGGGATCCAAATTATACACAGTAACTGTACTACACGCATGCAGAAGACTTCTAGTGAGGCTGCTGGCTAGCTAGCTCCAATAATATATGGAAATGATTGACGGGATTAAGCAAGCAAACAAAAAAAAAAGAAGAAATAAGCAAGCTAAGATAGCTAGCACTAGCAGACAGACGAGCTAGCTTGTGCATGTGTAGTGTCTGCGTGCGTGAATTGTGCATTATATATATTCTTCTGCCTTTAAATTTTTTTTTTCTGTTGGAGTAGCTAGCTAGAATGGACATGATAAGAAAGCTAATAAGAAAATGAGAAACATATCAATAGTACGTACAGTAGTGACGGTGAGCGGCTGACCTGCGAGGCGTCGGGGTCGGAGAGGGGGAAGCGGTCCCACCTGTGCGGGTCCCACAGCATCCAGCTGCTGAAGGCGAAGCCGCCCACGTCCATTAACATCTCCGGAGGCGGCCGGTCAGTCGCCGCTCGCCGCTCGCCGCCGGCCGCCATGCCCATGTCGATGTCGAACCAGCCGCGGGTGATCACCGACGACGACGAGAACGACGAGGAGGAGGTGTTGGTGCAGAGTGGGCCTTGCACCATCACCTTTCGCTCGTACGCCGACACTGTCGCCACAGGCCACGCACCAAATGTCCTGCATTCATATCGATCGTACCATGCATGCATTCATTCATCGATCTACTGAGAATCGATTTGCTCCATATTGACTGACTGAAATCATTCATTCATTCTTGCCGACACATCGTGTACGTGAATACTTACACTAATTAACGCGCTGGCTACGACCCCACTAGTCAGTTAATAGTACAGTAGTACTACATGGTTTCTTCTACCTAGCACCTAGCAGTAGGGCCATTCGATCCACCGACACCCTACCGCGCGAGCACTCCATGTTGAGCGCATAAACCGAACGATCTGCTCCCTTCACTGATCTCTCTCACTCACTAAAAAGTAAAACAGGGAGTTGAGCGTTGACTAATGCATGCACGCTCCAATAATTAATTAATGTTCATGATGTGTACCACTAATTAATAGCTAATGCACGGTACGCATATATACGTACGTACGTACGTATGTATGTATGTATGTACCTGATGTCCCTGAGGCGGTGGAGGAGACGGAGGTCGTAGACGTCGGCGAGGCCCCCGAACAGCACGACGCCGGCGATGCGGTGGTCCTCGATATGGCGCAGAGCCACGTTCCTCTGCTGCTCCCTCCTCATCGATATCTGCATGTTAATTCTCTCTTCCGTCCCCTGCTTCGTCTGCTTGTACATCATCAGGAGGTGGCGGTGCACCACCCCCGTGCGCCGCAGCAGCCGCGCCGTGGGCGCCGCCTCGTGCTCCTCCTCCACCACCAGCCAGAGAAGCGGCGGCGACACCAGGCGCAGCGCGTGCGCCGTGCGCGTCAGCCCGGCGCCGCGGCGCTCGGGGTCGTCGGACAGCTCGGTGGTGGTCACGACCACCACCAGCTGCGGCTGCTGCGGGCTATATACATATGCTGATGAAGAGCGGCGGCTACTGCCAGTGCTTGTGAAGATGATATTGCGGCTGTTGTTGATGGCACGGAGCGTGCGGAGGAAGACGGCGGAGGGGGCGAGGAAGGCGGCGGCGCCGGCGGGCCAGTCGGAGGGGGCGACGACGCCGGCAAGGAGGCCGACGAGGAAGCAGAGTGACGAATGCAGCATCGCCCTCCGCAGCACCACCGGCCTACGAGGGCTCCTACTACTATTCCTCCTCGTCGTGGTGGTCGTGTTCTTCTTGCAGGTAGCTGCCGACGCCATGGTGGCCAACCGACTGCCCGGAGCTGATCTGATCTGATCTGCTGCTCCTAGCTCAGATCAACTCCTATCCTCTGTTTCCTGCTGCGATCAGTAGAGTAGTAGTGGTGAGTTGCAGCTAGCACGCACCACCCTACAATTAAGTAGCTGTGCAAGCAGCAGTGAGAGTGAGGGTGAGGTTTTCCTTTCTTTTTTTTTTAAAAAAAAAGACCAAACAACAACAACAACAACGAAGGAAGAGGGTGAGTACTACGCTAGTAGGAGTATATATTAATCGTTCGATTTCTTTTGCTTTGTCGTGGCTGATCGAACCCCATTGGAGTACTAATTAAGTGTTGTGGTGGAGTGGGCTGCGCTACCACGGGCCGAGGCCGAGGGGCTTGTGTTTCAACTGGGCTCTGCAGCAGCCACCAATCAAAATGTTAACCCATATGACATGTCGTGGTTGAGTTTGTGTCAACAAATCAATCGAAGCTCTCATGCACTGTTTGAGGAAAAAAGAAAAGACTCTTAAAATTGTTAGGTTTTTGTTTTTTTTGGTACGGCTAAAACATAATTACTTTAAAGATAGTACTTTTACACATAGGTGTAGTAACATTGGAAGTACGTGTTTAATTTTTTCTAAAGTTTTCTATGATATTTGTTATTTGATGTGTATAAATTGTGCATCGAAAACTTATGTATACAAAATATATTTTCTTACAAAGTGTTAATGGTGAGGTATACATAACTTTGTTGAGAGGTGTGTGTATATATACACACACACATGTGTGTGTCTTGATTAGTAACATTTAATACAAATGCCTCTGAAAGGCAAAACCTGTGAAAAACAAGGACTAAAGAAAACTTAAGAGCAGATGTAAAGGTGAATATATAATCAAAGCAGTAGTTTTGATTATTTTCTTTTATGGAAAAGTATGGTTTAGGTAGATATTTTCTTTGTCTCATAAAAAAAACTTGCGTGCAATATGACACATCAGGATATACACGAAGATTATATTATGTCACATCTCATTGTACTAGATTTGTTTTTAGAAGTACAATATTGAAAGAAATGGTTGTTTTTCACACATCAGATATCAGATTGCTGAGCATTGATGTTCACCCCTCATTTAACTTTCCCGTGCTACAGTAGTAATAATAACAGTAGCAGTGAGTCGCAGCATCACTGACAAACTCTCCTCTTCCACAGGAGAGAGGAGAGGAGAGGAGAGAAGGCCAAGAGTTGTAGTGTAGAGGCTACTAGAGTAGAGAGGGAGAGAGAAGAGGAGGGTGGAGGTGGATCATCCCCTTCTTCCCATCCATTCCTACGCTCCGCCCAAGGCCTCTCAAGCCCCAACCCAACCAAACAAGGGTAGGAGCTCCGATCGATCCCCCTTTTCCCATCCACCAATCCAAACCCTAGCGCCCGCCATGTCCACCCCCTTCGACCTCAACTCCGCCGCCGACCCCCAAACCCTAGCGCCGCCCAAGCGTGGCCGCGGCCGCCCCAGGAAGAACCCCCCACCGCCCCCGCCACCGGCTACGGATCCTCCATCAGGTGCCCCCACCACCGCATGCCCCTTCGCCCCCGGCGACCTGGTCTGGGGCAAGAAGCTCGCCCACCCGGCCTGGCCCGGCGAGGTCATCTCCGCCGCCCCCACCGGCGCCCAGCTCCTCGTCTCCTTCTTCGGCGACAAGGCCCTCGCCTGGTGCGACGCCGCCCAGCTCAGGCCCTACGAGCCCTACTTCCCCGTGGCCGAGCTCTACGATGGCGAGGCCGACGACTTCGACGCCGCCCTCGATGCTTCCCTCCTCGAGTTCGAACGCCGCGTCGAGGCTGCCCTCACCGCTTCCGGGCCCCGCACCCGCATCGCCCGCCCCTTCGTCCCCCGCGATTTCATCGCCCTGCTGCACGATTTGGCCGCCGACCGCATGGGCTTCTCCAACCGTGTCCAGGCTGCCGTCGCAAAGGCGCATCTCAGAGCCTTCGACAAGTTCAGGGGCCTACCCGACCCTCCCGAGTACACCCTCCACCTAGGCCTACCCAATGCCGCCGTCGCCATTCCCAACAACTGCAACTCCTCCCCTCCATCCAGGAGGAGGGGGAGGAAGAGGAAGGAGGAGGACGAAATCCTCGATGACTCCGATGAGGATTGGGACCCACGCAAGAAGGGTGCCACTGACTCTGATTCCGAAGTCGATTTCGACCGCAAGAGGGCCTCCAAGGGCGGCAGGGGCAGCGGTGCACCGCGCGGGAGGCCACGCGGGAGGCCTAGGAAAAACGATGCTGGGAGGCCTGCACACCTCAAGGACGAGCTGATCCAAGAAACACTGGAGTATCAATATCCACCGGCCGCTGACATGTTTCTACAGCTTACATCGGTTGCCGCCAATCCCTTCAACTTCAAGGGCTATGACTCTGTGCCTGTCATTCTTAGCTTCTTCTCAAAATACAAGGACTCAGAAGTGCCGAGCGCATACGACGACAAGGAGCTGCTGCAGACATTGGGTGGCAAGAAAGGTAGAAAAAATACGGCCAGAAGCTTGTATCCGGCTGCAAAAGAAGAAGATGACTTAGAGGTGGCGGATGGCCAGAGGGGTCGGAGGAAGTCAGCAGGGAGTATCTACTCAGCAAGAAAGGCAGAAGACTCATATTGGTGTGATATTATAATCAGTGATTTTGATGATGGAGACACATCAAGTGACTATGAGGGCCGCAAAATGAAGCGGCTGTCTCAGAACAGGGGTTCTAATAAGAAGATGAAGCAGGAGGTTGCACCTCAAGATGAGGCCTCTGCTGATTCACCTGCTGTGAAACAGGCAGATGGACCGGCAGCTTTGATCTTACATTTTAGTAATGCAGAAGCCATCCCTTCTGTGGATGACATCAATAGTATATTCCGTATACACGGGCCAATCATGGAGGGTGCGACTGAAATCACCAAGAAATCAAAGATCGCAAGAGTAGTGTTTTCTAAGAGTGCTGATGCTGAACGGGCATATAGCAGTTCGGGAAAGTATAATGCATTTGGTCCAGCCCTTCTCAGGTATGATCTCAAATACCTGCCATCGGCTCCTCAAGTTCCTTAGATGGTGCAGGCTAAACTGGATATGTCGCCATTTGGAGGTAAATAGAACCCTGATCATTTATCCCAACCATGTTCATTGTTCATTTACACATGCTAACATATGTTGCCTTGTGTCAACTTTGCATGTTCTGAATTCAGGGAAATGCATAATGAAGATTGGAGCTAAGGGAGCATAAGATGTTCGCATTACTGACTTAGAGCTAGGAATGCCCACTGGCCAGGCCGGACGACTTGTTGGTGTTAGCGCTGGTCGAGTGAGCAATTTTTTAGTTTTATCTGGTTAAATGCATTCAGAGGACTGGTTGTGTACTTGAGTTCAGAGGTAGTTTATATTAAATTATTTAGATGGTAGATGATCTCCGCGCGATCCCGCTCCTTGTTATCTTAGCAATTTATCCTTTTTTGTATTGCCTAGAAATCATTGCACAGCTGTGGATCTTTATGCTATGTTGTTCTCTTAGCTAATATTTCCGCCATTAGATCCTGTCTCACTTTATTTCCTAGCTTGCAGGATGCAGTATCAACATTGTTTTCAGTAGTTATAATTTCAACAGTCAGCAATTTATCATGCAATGCTGAATGCTAGTTGCGGAGCCTCTCATGACCATTAAACTAAAGCTATGCTTGTGTAAGTGATAAGTTTTCAGACCATGTTATCTCCTTCAGCTGTTTAGCCAGTGTCAGCAAGGCTATTTGAACAGCTGTATCAGCGTCATCGAGCTTCAAAGGTGAATGTGTTGTGAAGTTGATACGCTATTGTTTCCAATTTTCTCTCTTCTGGTTAACCTTGTTCGCTCACTGTATATCTGAGCATGAAAGCATCTGTGTTCATTGCAGTAAGTTGTTCTAGTTTGATCCGACTTCAAAAGGACCTGTTGCATTGGATTGGTAGGGTGTGTTTGGGTTCTCTCGACATGCGAATTTAACATTGAAGATGGTAAGAGCACCAGGAACCAGGATAAGAACAGAGAACAGTGATGGAGTCCTCCAGGTTTTCAATGATTTGATCAATACCTACCGAAACGCCTTATATATGCTGTCATGCTGATATGCCTATTCCACCAATGGACATGATCAACCTTTGCAATTGCGACCGTCATACGTAACGTCTGCAAGCCTGAAAGTTCTAACTACCTTCGCTATTTGGCATTGAAACTATTGATAGCATTATTAAGATGGCAATAAGCTGCAAGCTCTTGTTGAAAGCCACTGTCAATGCTCATGCTCTAGGATATTTTTTAAAAACAATGACGACGAGATAACACAACATACACAAAGATGTACTACGTAAAAAATCTGTGAATCAACAGACAAATCTCAGTATAAAAAAGGAAATGCCGAACTGTAATGACAACCAACCAATTCTTTGGCCTTAGCTTTGATATCTCATCAGTGTTCTTTTGGGAAAATGGGATTGCATAAAGGCCCCTTTCAAAAGGAAATCGTGACTAACACAACAAAGAGAACTTAAAACAAGAACAAAACATCGTGCACCTTTGTGCCATTCTCTATCCATATGTCATATCCTTACCCTCCAAGTTAGTACCGCTTCTGCTATCGGTGCTTCCAAGCTGGCGATGAAACTAATCGTAAGCTCATTCATGGTAACGCTGGTCCCTGGATGGCAAAATAACTTAAGCATTAGAATGTAGTATCATTTATTTGCAAAAAAATAAAATAAAATTGTATATTAACATTATTTGAATATGATTTGCAGAGTGCAATACTCAAGCTGTCACTTATAGTCCTGTTCCTATCATGTGTTGGACCGTTTATGTATATTTTTCATTAGTTCTTCGATGAAATTGGGTTTATTACACAAAATTAACAGAAAGATCAACAAATTACAAGCAACATTTTTCTTCAGATTCCACACTCAATTATTCTAGGGAGGCATTCCTCTATCTTAGGTAGCATGACTCATTACTTAGCCAATGTTAGCTTCATGGGAACGAGGAACGAGGCATACCATCAAACGCTGTGTAATGTTGGGTCACAGTAATTCTTATGCAGCTTATCATGAGAAGTTTCACACTTGAATGAAATGACCAGAGTGACATTCCGAAAGTTCATTCAAGAAGAGCAGGAAGAATTTTCAATAGAAATAAACTGTAGATTTAGGTCACAAAATATTTCTCATTATGAACTAAAAAGAAAAAGGAATGATTCTCTTCTGGAGCCAAACATTGATTGTGAAAGCATTTATTTACTCACAAGTATGTTCTAAACAGGTACTTGATAATTCATGCTTCACTGACATCGGTAGGATAGCTCCCAAGAACTCTTAGAAAGGTTGCAAACTCCTGCCCACAAAAAGAAAGAACAGATAATTGAGTCACTGCAATCTTAGTTACTTCTAGACCATGAGAACAACGTACCTTTAAGTTTGCCAGAGCATTTTGAGCATTTGGATCAGCCATTGACGCCTCAAGATCTACATAGAAGAGGTAGTCGAAATGCCTGCTCCACATGGTACTTTAAGGGAGGAATAGGGCGGAAGCGAGGATCTTATCACAGTGAGTATTATTAAAGGGAAGTTAAACAGAAAAAAAAAGACATTACTTCAATGGTGCAGAACAATTATCATCAGCTATACGTAGAGGCTTTTTCTTGTGTGGACGGCTTTCCATCTGCATACCATACAAAAAAAGGAGGGAAGAAATGATGAACTACTGATCAGATCCTTCTAAAGCAATCATGATAAAGAGTGAGAAATTGAACTATTAAAGCATGGTAGCAGAGTGGTCACCTTGGTGAGGTTAATTTTTCTCAGTGCAAACACTGCCAGCGCCTTAAATAGTTGCCCAGGCCCTTCTTCCAGAGAAAAGACTATGCTAGTCTGGATATCATATGATGCAAGACCAGATTTTCTTTAATTCACAAGGAAAGGGGGAACAATAAACAGCTTGAATATTCTCTGCATACGGTACCTTGAATGGCTTATCATTACGAGGAATAATGGGTTCCCGAGCCAGCATCATAAAGCGTGTTACATTATCCATGTCATCCTACACAATGAACTGAGTCACTGTTGAAAGAATAGGAAGAGCAGGTGACTTCTTCCAAATTAAGTATGGCACTGTTCTACCTGAATATTTTCTGCAAGAATATCCAGTCCATAAAGTTGAGCTGCCAATGAACTAGCAACTGCTCCAGTGTCCTGGAGCTTTTGTTCTGCAATAAGCTAGGAAACAACATTATTTGATTAGCGACAACAGACTTAACATGATGGTTCCCTTGCTGTTCTGAACTACTAAATTATGTTATCCAAATAGATTGAATTGACTTATCGTAATTATAATCAAAGTACCTTTGCTGCACCTGCTGTGTCGTCAACAGCTTCTCTATGCTCGATGCCTAACTTTGTCAGTGTTTGTTCACACTGTGCGAGAGCCTACAAAATTAATTAAAAAGAAAGAAAGTGACCCTAAAGGTTCATTCTGACAAGCAAATAACAAAGGGTCGAGAATAGATTCGTAGTATTGTTGGGGGGGGGGGGGGGGGGGGCTTACTTGAGGATGGCTCATGGCACTTCTCAAATTTTGGATCTTCACGCCATGATTTGCTAACAAGCAATGGCGAACTGCAAGGCGCACTTCACCAACAATGTGAAGCCTATGGCGAAGTAGAAGGTCATAGTTTCGATGAATGCTACCACCCAAGGAATTCTCAAGTGGCAGGACCGCGCGGTCAGCTACCCAATTTTCGACAGCCTGAAAGAAACCTGATGGATGAAATCTGGTTGACTTCTTTCCATATGAAGATACAAAATGGAAATTTGTGCCTTTATCTGTTTCTTCATTAGCTTAGGCACTCCATAAAAAATTGGTGCATTTGAAGACAATGTGCCTAGCGTTGTTGATGTGGAAAATATATTGCACATAATGATATTGTAAAGGTTGCATTGGCATGCGACATATCTAGTAGCATTAGATTACCTATATATATTGCAAAACAAAGGGAACAAGCAGAAGTGAGGCATCCGGGAAGAGGATTATGGGATTGATGATGATGTGATAGCAGGAAACCTGAAAGGCGGTCTCGAAGTATTCGCAGGGCACGGTGTGGCAACTCGGGTACGCCTTCTTAGCGGCGGCCTCACTGTAGGCTCCCGGGCATCCCTGAAATTGCAGGAGCAGGAAGAGGAAGAGGATTGATTATTGATAGTTGATTGGATTGAGGGGAGCGGCGCATTTGCAGGAGGGAGGCGAGACCGATCGACCTGGTATGCGACCTTCAAACCGTCTCCGCTGGCCTCCATCAGATCCGCGCTCGTGAGTGGCCCTGGTATAGGTAGGTAATTACCTAGTCATGGTGAGTGACCAGAAAAATAAGGAAAGGCACAGGCGGTTCCTTACTCGGCAGTGAGATGGGGTCGCGGGAGGCCGGCGCGGTGTTAGCGTCCCCCGGAGGCGAAGGCGAAGCGGAGGCAGAGATGCGCATGACGACGGCGTGGGGCGGAGGAGGGCGGCGCGTGTTGATGGCGGGGTGGAGGTGGAGGTGGGCGCGCGCGGGGATCCGAAGCGAAGGGGTGGGGGAGGAGACCATGGTGATGAACTGAACTGATGATGGTGCACGCCGCCGCCGGCTGCTCCTCTGCACTCCTATTCCTTTCCTCTACTGACTACCTGTCTCCTCTTTCTGGCCTGGCGCCGTATATCGCGTTTCCATCTGCTCACATTCAACTCGTTTCAAATGTGAAATTCAACACATGGATGGGCACCAGAGCCATTTTTAACTTTACATTACCTCATCTTTTCTATAATTTAGTTTTCAAGGTAGTGAACTTCACTATGTCTGATCAACACAATCAATTTATTTGAAAAGCTAACAAGGATGGGTTTTTTACAGTTAACTCCATGTACAAGGTGCTTATGTATAATGGAGTGATGCCTAGCAAGAATTTGATTTGGAAGCTCAGAATCCCACTAAAAATTAAAAATTAAAGTATTCTTGCAGTATCTTAAAGAAGGGGTAATTCTAACAAACGATAACCTAGCTAAGAGAAGATGAAAAGGTAATTTAAGTTGCTGTTTTTGTAACTCTAAAGAGTCGATACATCATCTTTTATTTGGCTGTCTGTACATTTGGAGTGTATGTTTCTTTACTTTCAGAATTAGCCAACCCTGTAGCATGGCTCATATGTTTGGAAATTGATTGAATGGTGTTGAATCTAGACTTAGAAGACAAATTTATATGGACAGTGCGGCAATTTTGTGGGCTTTGTGGCTTAGTAGGAATGACGTAGTCTTTAATGGCTATTTCTTTCATGCAGGTAATCTTCAAGGAGACTCATTGAGCAAGAATTTGGTCCTTACTACTTAAAGAGGACGATGGAGATGCCGTCCAAGTCCATTGCAGAATTTTGAAGACGCGAGTAATGGGGTTTTATGCTACTTATGGCTGGAACTTCAGAAGAAAAATTGAAACTTAGCTTTCTGTGATTCAACTTTATGTGATGCTGTCCATGTAACAGGATGAGTTTTATGTAAACTTCATACCTTGTATTGTCCCTCATGTAACGGGATGAGTCTTATGTACTCTTGAAAACTTGTTTGGCTGGGTACACCCTCACAGGTGTAGAGGCCGGGTTTAATATAAATCCATTATCTAAAAAGTCTTTTTACATCGTATCCAAATACTAGCATTAAGGATTATGCAATGGATACAAAATGTTACAACAATAAAGTAATAACTACAAAATATGTATAAAGGTTATTTACACATAGGACATGACACATGTTCTTGTGTGCGTGCGTGAGATTCTATAATCAGACTCATGGTTGGTTTGCATCGCATGTATCATGCAACATAATAAGTATTTTACAAGTTTGTATTATAAAATTGCCTCTATCGTATCGCCAACGTAATTTACTCCTAAATTTTTCTTACAAACTTTTTACACACGTTAATGTGTCATATTATGATTGAATCTTGATTTTTTTTAATAACTTTTAATGGACTCTGTCCAACCATTGAGATTTTTGTTAGTAAGAAGTTTGTAAGAACTACTCTTTGAAAAATAGCACAAATGGCACACATTTGAGACACCGCATGACACTAGGAATAGTTGCATTTGGTCGTTTTAATCAACTTGTATATATTGACATGTTAATTTATGTTGGCAACAAAAAAAAATTGTGCTTCAGAGCATCACTAACAGTTTCCTTAAACAAATCTCAATCCTACCATTATAGGACTTTAGCTAAAAATCATGCTCCAACGATGCCACTAATCAATTGCCAAAAAAAAAAAGTCTAATATCCATTTGTTTCGCTCCCACAAGTCGCGCAACCACTCCCAATCCACGGATCGCGCGGAGCGGAGGGTCGATCACGCGGGGGGAGGGGAGCTGGAAATGGGCCCACTTTTTTTAAGAGAGCTAATTTTAGACAATATATTAGAGATAAGTCTTTGTTAAAATCTTAAATCCTAATTAGAGATTTCTAAAAAGATTTGGATTTGGAATTTGGGAAACTATTGGTGGAATGGTGGTCTTAGTCAAGTCAAAATGGTAGGTAACAATCGTGCGTCTGCCATTTTACTCCTCCGGCCTTATGAGTTTAAGCAACGCATGGCGATCGATGGCCGCACAAACGAAACGAAAGCTGAAGAAAGGGCAAACAACAACAGTTGGTTCATCCATCAACGGGAATAGTTATCTTGACAGCAAATAGCTTGGGAACTTTGAAACTCCACAGTACAATACGGTCTTATCTTGACAGCAAATAGCTTGGGAACTTTGAAACTCCACAGCACAATACGGTCTAGAGGTCCAGATAAAGAGCATCAAAGCAAGAATGAAGAGAGACAATTGGAATCACATAAAAGATGGCCCAAAGCAGACTAATTTTATTACAACCGCCACGACAATCTTGATCGTACTGACTCCTAGGCGCAAAATACAAACCGGCAATAATCTTCTGCGGATATCCCGCTCCCTAAAGGCTTCTTATTCCTCAGCAAATCTGAAACCCACAAACACAACAATAATTAGTGAAACTCTGGCACAAAGCACTCCAATAACGCATCACAGACAAGCACTCCAATTGCATCGCTTACCCCAGTTCAGAGAGCTTGAGGTGGGCCTCAGCGTAATCCGCAAAGAAGGCGTCCTCATCCTACATATCAGGCAGCAATCATCTACGTTTTAAAAAACCAACAATGACCCATTTCTTTTTTTAAAAAAATACTGTAGAAAGAAGAAGGGAGAAAATAATGCAAGGATCAAGGGGTGTACCACGGCATATTTCTCCACCAGTGGACGGAAGGCTGGGTCAGCCATGAGGGCTTTGTCGCTTGGCAGCTGAAGAAGGCCTTCCTTCTCGCCACTCATAAGCTCGCTGTTGAGAGTATATTTTGGTTTTCATTATTTAGCAAACAAGGAAACAAGCTGAGGCCGTTTATCAACAAACAAGATGCATCTTTCAAAAGAAAGAGAGATCACACACGTGAAGTAAGAGTTGTCAAAGATCAAAGGGTTGGACGTCCAGGCTCCCTCAAAGCCAGACCTCTCCTTGTGGCATCTTCCCTACAGAAGATGAAGTGAAGCTGGCATGAATAACCCTTCCGTTTACAAGACAAGAAAAACACACCAGGCCAATTGCACAAGTGTACCAACCAGGGTGTGACCACCAGAAAGAGCGACTATGTCCTTGTCACTCAAACCCATCTGGGCAGAAAAGACCTGCCTGAGGTGGTCAGAACCTGGACCAACAGCCAGAACACCATGACAGGTTAGTTATCTCGCATCCACAAATTGACACACTGTTAATTAATTAAAGAACACAGGTAACATGCTGTCTTAGTGCTCCATATAAGAAAGAAGGTTAAACAGGAACACAAAACAAAAATTACTAATGTGGTTTGCGCAAACAGGAGTCTTATGTAGGTTACACAACTTACTAAAGCATGAAAGAATTATGGTGATGGATTTGCAATATGAACAAATATCAAATAATTAGCTGCACATACAAATACTGGTCACGGATGTAGAAAATTTAATCAGCAATACATTGAGAAATGATGCTACACAATGTTATAGGAGTAACACGATACAGAGGATTTTGCATAAATTTTACCTTGGGTGGCATCAGGAAGACGGCCTTCCGGAGGAGGCTCAGGCTTGTCCTACAAACAAACACATTACATCATCAACATTCACAAGCAACACTGGAGAAATCAGGGAAAGGAAACAGCAGTGTACAAAGATGAGCAAAGAGTCCAGCAGTAATTTTTCACGAAGAAAAGAATTAGTCAGGAAATAATAGAGACCCCCCTAGACTCATAATATCCATGGTGGAAGATGATCCATATAAGTTTATGGATTCTACCATTTGCATCTACCACTAAACAAACAAAAGATAATTGGCAAGCTGCTGGTTTACCATAGCTAGAAATATAAAATTAGGAAGCATTATGATACAGTTGTATTTTATTTAGCCAAGAACATGAAGTGGCAAACAATAATGAAAAAAATACTAAGATAGAACAGGCCACATGTGGAGAATAATAATCATCATCATTTGTAATGTAGTATGCCACAGGTGAATAATTATACAGGACATATGGGCAAAAAAAAAAGAATGCATACAAGGTTTGTGATGAAAAGATATTGTGCACAAGCAAGTAGGAGTAGTAATATTGAGGAGGTTGGTTGGTGGAAAAGGAAAAAAGCTTAAACCGTAGAAGTAGAAAAAGGAGCGGCGGCAGAAGGGTTTAGGGGGTGGGAAATGAGATGTCATAAATTCTGACCTGCCTACCCGGATGGAAGGGGACCTCAGGTCCGCCGGTGACCTCGACGGCCACAACGCCAGCAAGCTGCCAATTGAGAGCGTGGTGATTATTTGACAGGAAGGAAGGAGGAAAGGAAAGCAGAAAGTGCACGGGAGGGGAGCTGACCTGGTAGAAGTCGGCGTAGGAGAGGATGGGAAGTTGGTCCTTGATGGGGTCGAGAAGCCTGACGGCGATGTCGAGGCCGGCGTTGGCGCCGTGGGACTGCTCGGCGGGGTTCTTCATGGTGCCGAAGGGCCCGCCGGTCCTTGACGACACATCGAAGGTGCCCGCAGAGTGCCACCTGCAAATCGCAACCGCCTGACTCCTCTATCTGGATTCTGGAAATGGAACTACGAGTAAAAGAAGCTCTTACGCGAGGCGGAGCATGAGTGGGGCGCAGTTCTTCTCGGCGATGAGGCCGCGGAGCTTGCGCTTCGCCTTGCCGACGGCCGCCAGGTACTCATCGCTCACCGTCGGGTACGACTTGCCCATATGCCCTCTTCGGCTTCTTCGGCGGCTTCTTCTTCTTCTTCCCCTTCCCGATCCGAATCAATCAATCCCCAACTCAACTCTCCTCTCATTTATAAACTCAAGTCATACCATAGCCCATCCGCGAGGAGACGAACTTTCTAGTAGCGGATCCCCCGCCGTCGGATCTCAGATCCTGCGCCCCACACGCAGGTGGCGTTTCCGTAATTTTTGGAGCTCCGTGTGAACGCGGCAGATTCCACCGGGGTTGGGGGCCCACGTGGCCGGCGCGGATTGGTGGTGTTGACCGATCTGATCCGAGTTTTTCTTCATCTTCTTCATCTTTCCACTTTTTTAAGGATTTTTAGGCCCTTGTGTCGTCTTGTGTTGCTTTACCGTCCTCTTTCATAAACAACGCTCTTTTTTTTTTCATACTGTATTAGAAAAAAAAAGTCCGTCCATTGTAACGAGTAAAGACTTTTTTTTATACAACAGCAATAGCTATTATAGCTATTATAAGTTGGGCAATAAATTAAAACATTAGGACCGCTATACATTATAATTAAAAAAATTAATGAAAATATTCCTTTTTACAAAAAGAATATGATTTGAGATGAGGGAGGCATAGTAGATTTATTCCAAGTAATAATAGGTGTAAAAAGGTTTTGATAGAGTAGGTCAAATCTGACTCAGGGAGGCTCATAAACGCTTTAAAGCATGCAAGTGCAAGTAATAATAGATGTAAAAAAGGAGAGGAATGTAAGAATTGAACTCCGATGGACAACATAAAGACCTCCTCCCTTAGCCAAGTAAGCAGACCGTTCCTTATGCTTGGTGATTACATGGAAAATACATATACTATTTGAACCGCGGTTTTGGAGTAGATTGAAAAAAGCCTGACCTGACTAATAAGCGGATTAAAACGGATTTTATCGTACGCAAGTGGTATGACAGACGAAAAAACACCCGAAAACCGTATGTATTTTTTTATTAGGCTAGAAAAAATACTCGTGCGTTGCAATGGATAAAGATGTTTTTCCGTGACAACAACTATTAGAAACTAAGTAATAAATTAAAACATTGGATCACTATTATACATTATAATTGAAAAAGTTAATGAAAATCCTTTCTTGATTTGGGCCAAAAGCTCATTCCTTCCTTTCTTTTTCAGCCCTAACCCAGTTCGCAACCTTCCTCCACTCGACCTGTCTCTCTTCGACTCAGCCCACGAGTAGAGCCGTGGGTCCAGCTCGCTGCCATCTTCAATGATGTCGGCTTGTGCCGAGCTCGCTGTCGTCTTCAACGATGTCGGCTCGTGCCCGTACGATGCCGGAATCGATCTGTCCCATCAAATCCGGCCGAATCTTTCTCGATCTCCCAAAATTAGTTGCGGGATTTTGATCTACTCGATTTCTCTCTTTCCATTCTTCTTAAAATTGAAGCAAATCCACAGAACTCAGGACAAAAACGGTCGGGGAAGCTCACCGGCAGCCATCATCGGCGACGATTAAACGAAGATGAAATCCGACGAACTAAAACCGAATTGAAAGAGGAAATCATAGGGAAATGATAGGAAGGAGTGGGAATCAATTTTTGCAATTAATTGGAGAAAAAGCACAAGGAGGCAGATCGACGTGGCGGCGACGCTAGGGTTTGACCTGGGTGGCGGCTGGAGCAGCGGACTGGAAAAAAGAACCCTTTTGCTTGTGCAACAAAAAAAACTATGATCAGAAATTGATTCCACGTAAAAAATCGAATACGGGAAAAAACCAGGCGATAAAAAAACGCGTGGACAAAAAAAGATTGCGTGCGCAAAATTGGCGGCGGACAAAAAAAAGATGGACCAAAGAAAAAATCAAAATTTTTTTATTAGTGTCGGTGACATGGGACCGGGGGGTGGCCACAGTGATCCACGTGGCCCGTTCCCCCGGAGGGGTCGGGCCCGAGGGTGACGTGGTGGCTGCCCTCCCGGTCTCCCCCCGAGGTCGGGCCGCTCCCAAATCTGCCCCGAGGGCTGGGGCGCCCCGACCCCCTGTGGTTTTGGTGCCACGCGTGCAGGTTAGGTGAGCGTGGCAGAGCTCACCTAACCGCATTTATGGCGGTTCAGACGAGCGCGCTACGCCGTATTTAATGCGGCATGGCGCATGCCTATCCGGTCCGTGACCGGTCACAGCGAGTGACCGATTACAGACCGGTCAGATCGCGGGTTAGGTGGCGCCAGGCGGCCTGCGGCACGCCTCGCCCCGTCCCGTTAGAATGATGAGAGCCCTCTGTCTCTCGTCTCTCAGCCAGAGCTGGCGTGCCAACTTTCGGAGTTGGTATGACAGTCCCGGTCAGATGCATTCCAGATTCCGGCGCAGGCGAGACGAGAAAGTCGCCCGCCATTTAATGAAGTAAAACGGGCGTCCCTCGGATGGGCCGGCTAGCTGAGCAGAGGCGTGCTGCGGCGTCTGTCAGAGGCTGCTTCCGGCAGTAGGGTAACCCTAATTGTAAAAGAATGTTTTCTTTTTTAGGCAGCTTGTGGCCCATGTGGTAGCCCCTTGCCATATAAAAGGAGGCCCAGGCCTAGGAAAGGAGGGGGATCGATCAGACTCTGGCTGACTCGCTCTAGAGGCTGAACTCTCTAGATTCTTTCACACTCCCAGATCCACCAGAACACAGGAGTAGGGTGTTACGCTTCTTAGCAGCCCGAATCTGTCTAAATCGCCTGTGTCCACGCGTTCTCTCTGGCTGAAATCCCTCAGATCAGGGGCTAAGAATCTCACCTTGCGACCCCGACCGAACCGGCAAAGGGGGACCTGCACGGTCTCCTGGTGAGGAGTTCCACGCTCCGTCATCTGGCGCGCCAGGTAGGGGGCACGCGTGTTTTTTCTGAGCCCCCATCTCCTTCCGTGTGCGCCAAGCTTCGCCAGGTCAACCCTATGGCCGAAGAGGCAGTGGCGTACAGCCCTTCTTTGAGTACCAGCGGTGATGGCGGGGAGCAGAACCCGCGCCATCGGGCTCGCACCCCGTCGTCCCCCTCCCGCCAGAATCTTGGGCGGGGGAAGGCGCTCGAGGAGGTCGAAGGATCCGCGATCTCGCCGCTCGCAGGCGATGGAGGAGGACGGCGAGGCGGAGTGTGTCGTCGCCTCACCTACGGCGATGGCGGCACACCCCAGGGCGCGATCCAGGTTGCGGGCGCGCTCTTGCGTCACCCGCCCGTCGTCCCCGATCCAGAGACCCCAGCCCAGCGTTGGCTGGATGACGTGGCCAACTTGGTCATGACGGCGCAGCAGCGCCTAGGCACCGGCAGGCGATCTTTCGCCACCGGGACCTCTGGCGCTGCCGCCACCGGTTCTATGTCGTCGAGGCTAAGGGCATGGCGGACGATGGCCGACACACGCCGTTCGTCCGCGGTTCCCTCACCAACGCCTCCGACCCAAGAAGATATGCATGGGGGGCCAGACGCCCGACTCGATATCGAGCGCCGGCGCGACGCTCGTCGCGCCGCCCATGCAACGGAAGGCGCCTCCTCTTCTGGAGCGCCGCTCCGTTTCGGTCACGGGGGCCGGCCCCCCGTGTCCCCGGTTGGTGGTGCTGGCTGTCGAGCCTTCATGGCGAGCCTTCGGAATGTCCGTTGGCCCCCAAGGTTCCGGCCCACCATCACCGAAAAATATGACGGAAGCGTCAACCCCGCAGAGTTTCTCCAGATCTACACGACTGGGATAGAAGCCGCGGGGGGTGACGATAGGGTCATGGCGAATTTCTTTCCCATGGCCCTGAAGGGCCAAGCGCGGGGCTGGCTAATGAACTTGCCACCCGCGTCGGTCCACTCCTGGGAGGATTTGTGCCAGCAGTTCACTACGAACTTCCAAGGCACATATCCGCGCCCAGGCGAAGAGGCGGACATGCACGTGGTACAGCGGAGGGACGATGAGTCTCTCCGCTCGTACATCCAGCGGTTCTGTCAAGTCCGCAATACCATACCATGCATCCCTGCACATGCGGTGATCTACGCATTCAGAGGGGTTTAGGGTTTAGGGTTTAGGGTTTAGGAGGAGATCGCCTCCAAGGAGCCCTAGACCACCGCGCAGCTTTTTGAGCTCGCGGACCGTGTGGCTCGCAAGGAGGAGGCCTGGACCTGGAACTCCTCCGGCTCTGGAGCGACGGCTCCGGCTACCCCCGAGCCCGCCGCTCGCTCAGGGCGGCGAGATAGGAGGAGGAAGAAGAGGTCGGCCTGTTCCGACGACGAGGATCACGTCCTCGCCGTCGAGGGCGCTTCGCGGGCCCCCCGAAAGGGGAGGCCCGCGGGCGACAAAAAGAAGGAGGCTGGCGCTCCCGGCAGGGAGCGCCCGGCTGGCAGATGGTGCACCGTGCACAACACCTCCCTCCATGACCTCGCAGATTGCCGCGCGGTCAAAATTTTGGCTGAGCGGATGAGGAAGTGGGAGGAGGAGAGGAGGTAGGAGCGCCGTGAGGGCAAGGCCTCAGCGGCTCCCACCGGCAACCGGCGAAGTGAGGCCAGGCAGAAGGCTCCCGTCGAGGATATCGACGATGGCGACGATGATCTGGGCTTTCAGGAGCCCGAGGCCACCGTCGCCACCGTCGATGGGGGAGCGTGTGCTCACGCTTCTCGCCGGAGCCTCAAGGCCATGAAGCGAGAGCCTTTGGTCGCGGCCCCTACCCATGAGGTGACGCGGCGGGCGCGTTGGTCGGAGGTCGTCCTCACCTTTGACCAGACCGACCACCCGCCATGCGTTGCCCGAGGAGGGCAGATCGCGATGGTGGTTTCCCCCATCGTCTGCAATGTGAAGTTGGGGCGCGTCCTGATAGACGGGGGCGTAGCCCTCAACATCCTCTCCCCCGCGGCCTTTGATGCTATCAAGGCCCCGGGGATGGTGCTTCGGCCGTCCTAGCCGATCATCGGCGTGACGCCAGGGCACACCTGGCCGCTGGGTCACATCGACCTCCCGGTCACCTTCGGTGGTCCCGCCAACTTCCGCACCGAGCGGGTGGACTTTGATGTGGCGGACCTCAGTCTGCCCTACAACGCGGTCCTGGAAAGGCCCGTGTTGGTAAAGTTCATGGCGGCTACCCATTACGCCTATCTCCAGATGAAGATGCCGGGCCCCAATGGCCCCATCACCGTCCACGACGACCTCAAAGTCGCGCTCGCTTGTATGGAGCAGCGTGCGGACCGCCTCGCCGCGGTGTCCAAGCTCGCAGGCGGCGATGAGAGGCTCAGCGCCTCCACCTCGCCCGCCCCGAGGCAGCGGATGGCCTCGGGCGACGAGGTCCCGGTGAAGGAGGTCGCCCTGGGCGACGACCCGTCCAAGACCACCCGGATCGGTGGTCTCTTGGACGACAAATAGGAAGACGCGCTCGTCTTCTTCCTGCGGGCAAACGCCGACGTCTTCGCTTGGAGACTGGTGGACATTCCCGGGTTTCCCAGGGAGGTGATTTTGCACCGTCTCGCCGTGCGGCCGGGCGCAAGGCCCGTCCGGCAGAAGGTGTGGCAGCAGGCCCCGGAACGCCAAGCCTTCATCCACGAGGAGGTGGCGCGGCTTCTGGAGGCCGGATTCATCCGTGAGGTCATTCATCCGGAGTGGCTCGCGAACCCGGTCGTCGTCCCCAAGGCGAACGGCAAGCTTCGGATGTGCATCGACTACACCGACCTCAATAAGGCATGTCCTAAGGACCCTTATCCCCTGCCACGCATAGATCAAATTGTTGACTCCACTGCGGGGTGCGACCTTTTGTGCTTTCTAGATGCATACTCAGGTTATCATCAGATCCGCATGGCTAGGGAGGATGAGGAAAAAACCGCATTCATTACCCCTGTAGGAACTTATTGTTATACAACCATGCCCTTCGGGTTAAAGAATGCAGGTCCTACTTTTCAGCGTACTACTCGTATTTCTTTAGGTAGTCAGATAGGACGCAATGTTGAGGCCTATGTCGATGACTTGGTTGTGAAAACACGCAACCAAGAGACCTTGCTTTCAGATTTAGCGGAGACTTTCGAAAGTCTTCGCTCCGCCCGCATAAAGCTGAACCCCGAAAAGTGCGTGTTCGGCGTGCCTGCGGGCAAGCTTCTCGGGTTCTTGATCTCTGCCCGAGGCATTGAGGCCAACCCCGAGAAGATACGAGCTATAGAGCGGATGCGCCCCCCCAGCAAGCTTAAGGATGTGCAACGCGTCACCGGATGCATGCCTGCCTTAAGCCGATTCATATCGAGGCTGGGAGAGAAGGCGCTGCCCCTATTTAAGCTCCTCAAACGCTCCGGGCCGTTTACCTGGACGGAGGAGGCTGAGCGGGCCCTCACTCAGTTGAAGGCATACCTCAGTTCTCCCCCGATCCTGGTCGCCCCGGAGCCAGATGAGCCGTTGCTACTCTACTTGGCGGCAACCCCGCAGGTTGTCAGCGCGGCGTTGATTGTGGAGCACGACGAGAACAGCCCTCGGTCCGCGCGCCCCCACCCTGTGTCGACCCGATCCAAGAGAGAGCAGGGAGGAGAGGCCCCCGAGCCGGACGGCGGTCCAAGGCCCCTCACGACCGGATGTGGCCCACTGCCCGCTTGTCCGACGGTGCCGGACGCCCCCGACCCCTAGGAAGGCCCTCGAGCCACTGCGGGAAGGCCGCGCCCGTCGCCCTCCGACCCCGAGGTCGTCGGCACAGAAGCCGAGTGGGCCCGGCAAGGCCCCTCGGATGATGAGCGCCCCGGGAACGGTGCCCTCAACGAAGAGGACAGGCCTCGCCGAAAGGTGCAGTGGCCCGTCTACTTCATTAGTGAGGCGCTGCGGGACGCCAAGACCCGATACCCTCAGGCCCAGAAGATGCTCTACGCAATTCTGATGGCCTCGAGGAAGCTGCGCCATTATTTCCAAGCGCATCGGGTCACGGTGGTCACGTCCTACCCCCTCGGCCAAATCCTACACAACCGAGAGGGTACCGGACGAGTGGTAAAATGGGCAATCGAACTCTCCGAGTTTGACTTGCGCTTTGAGCCATGCCACGCGATCAAGAGCCAGGCCCTTGCCGACTTTGTGGCGGAGTGGACCCTGGCTCCCGAGCCTGTCTCCGCCCCCGAGGCCAACACGAGCCCCTCGCAGCTGCCTCATGCCGCCTACTGGGTGATGAAGTTCGACGGCTCCCTGGCCCTTCAGGGCGCCGGCGCGGGGGTCACCTTGACCTCACCGAGCAGAGACGTCCTCAGATATTTGGTTCGCCTAGATTTCCGGGCAACCAACAATATGGCGGAGTACGAGGGACTCCTTGCGGGACTCAGAGTGGCGGCTGGAATGGGGATCCACCGCCTCCTGGTTCTAGGCGACTCTCAGTTGGTCGTTAACCAGGTCTCCAAGGAGTACCGGTGCTTTGACCCGCAGATGGACGCCTACGTCCGTGAGGTGCGGCGTATGGAGCGCCATTTCGATGGGATAGAACTCCAGCACGTGCCCAGACGGGATAACGCGATCGCCGATGAGCTCTCAAGGCTTGCTTCATCGCGAGCCCCGACCCCACTGGGCGCCTTTGAAGAAAGGCTTGCCTAGCCGTCGGCGCGACCCGACCCCCTAGGGGAGACGGACGCGCCTGAGCGGCCCCCGAGGCCCATCGGAGTCCAGGCCTCAGGACCCGGGGGGGCTGACCCCGGCCCCTCAAGATTGATCGCTTGGATGGCTGAGATCCAGGCGTTCCTCACAGATAAGACTCTACCCGAGGACCGCGAAGGGAGTGAACACGTCCATCGCATCTCCAAGCGCTACGTGCTGGCGGAAGGGACCCTCTACTGGTGCGGGGCTAACGGAGTCCTTCTGAAGTGCATTCCTCGGGAACAAGGCGTCGAGCTTCTTGCCGATGTCCATGAAGGCGAGTGCGGAGCCCACTCCGTCTCGCGCACCTTGGTTGGCAAGGCCTTTCGCCAGGGTTTCTATTGGCCGATGGTGCTTCACGATGCAGTCGACCTGGTCCGACGATGCAGGGCGTGCCAGTTTCACGCCAAGCAAACGCATCAGCCGGCTCAGGCCCTGCAGACTATACCTCTTTCATGGCCGTTTGCTGTCTGGGGGCTGGACATCCTGGGTTCCTTCAGGAGGGCCCCGAGCGGGTTCGACTATCTGTATGTCGCAATCGACAAGTTCACTAAGTGGCCCGAGGCTTATCCGGTCGTCAAGATCGACAAGCACTCGGCGCTAAAATTCATCAGGGGCATCACTGCTCGGTTCGGGGTACCTAACCGTATCATTACGGACAATGGCACCCAGTTCACCAGTGAACTCTTCGGCGACTACTGCGAAGACATGGGCATTAAGCTCTGCTTCGCGTCACCCGCCCACCCCAGAAGCAACGGCCAGGTGGAGCGCGCCAATGCGGAAATCCTCAAGGGCCTCAAGACCAAGACCTTCGACATCCTCAATAAGCATGGCGACTCGTGGATCGAGGAGCTGCCAGCGGTGCTCTGGGCGAACCGAACCACTCCAAGCTGGGCGATCGGGGAAACGCCTTTCTTCCTCGTCTATGGCGCGGAAGCGGTCCTCCTATCCGAGCTCACCCTGAGGTCCCCTCGGGCCACCATGTATTGTGAGGCTGATCAAGATCAGCTTCGCCGAGACGACCTCGACTACCTGGAAGAGCGAAGGCAGCGCGCGGCCCTCCGAGCTGCGCGCTACCAACAGAGCCTGCGACGCTACCATTAGCGCCATGTCCGGGCCCGATCACTCTGCGTCGACGATCTCGTCCTACGCCACGTCCAAACGCGTGCTGGACTGAGCAAACTCTCACCAATGTGGGAGGGTCCGTATCGAGTGATCGGCGTCCCCCGGCCGGGCTCGGTTCGATTGGCCACGGGCGACGGCACAGAGCTGCCTAACCCATGGAACATCGAGCATCTTCGCCGCTTCTACCCATAAGGGGGTCGGGTGTCGTACCTCGGGCTCAGGCCAACCCTGCGCCCCCCTCGGGCACGCAGGGTTGGCCGGGGGCTACCACATGCACATACTTGTTTAATTCATTTCCTAGCATTTCAATAACAAGCATTTTCGATTTCCTAAGGACAGTGTCTGTGTTATCGTTTCCTTTTGAAAAGTCTTGACTTGAGTCAGTCTGCTCGTGCTCGACCTTGCCCTCGGTGGCCCGGGTCGTCTAAAATCGCCAAACGGGGCCCAGAACCGAGCCGTGCCCCGGGGCGCGGTGAACTCCGGGGGGGAATCGACAATGGCCCACAATCGGGTCCCCCCTAACCCTCGGTCACCGCGCTCCCGGCCTGGCCAGTCTCGACATGTGGATCTCCCCAGGCACTAGCTCCGACCCGCGCCGCTTGAGGCTGGGGCCCGGGCACGAGCCCTCGCTCAAGCCAAGACACAGAAGGATCGCGACACAGACCATCCTTATCACATGCATATAGCAAATATAACTGACTTAGAAATTAAAATCTTATTTGATTGCAGGTAAAACCAGTCTGTACAAGCATGGGCTCGAAGGCCTCAGAAGATGAAAAAATTATTATTATTAAGGTGCGCGGGGCCCGGGGGCTCACTCCGATGCGCCCGGGTGTTAACAACGGATTTTGGTAATCGGCTCAGAGAGGAAAGAGGAAACCGAAGCAGAGAGGAAGGATTGAGTTGGAGTCAGACCAGGTCTCGTATCGGACCCGGTAACCGTATCGGACTGGGAGAGGCGCTACCAGGAAGAGCATATCGGCCGATACGGATTCCGATGTGGTCATCGGCCGATACGGGTTGCAAGTTGACAGAGTCAGCGTGGGCTTGGTCTGGGCTCAAGATAAGCTTCAAGGAAGTTGCCAAATAGAGATACAGCTCGGTTTTAGGCAATTGTATGTTGTGAATCTGGTAGGTTTAGATTTGATCTGTGGCAAGAGTCTGCCGTAAAGACTTGTTTGTTAAGTTAGAGATAAGATCGTGTCCTACAAGGACCCTGTTGTAATCTCGGGTATAAATATCCCAGTAGTTTGTACATAGAAGCTCTCTGGAATCAATCACACAAAAACCAGTTCAATCTACTTTCGGCGCATCGCCAACCCTCGCAAGAGGTTAACCCCCGACGAGTTCTTGCTTCCCCAGAGCAGAGGTAAGAACTCGTCCCCGGCGATCTGCATCGTCGGGGCTAGTGTGTCGCTTTAGGCACGTTAAGCCCTGGCGACGTGATCGTCATTTACCGTGTGTTAGCTAATCTTGATGCTGCTTTCTTATTCTGTCTCGCCAGCGGATAACTTGTTTTAGGGTTTACTGCCGACGATGATCGAATTGGTTTGCTCGTTTAGATTGTCTAAGGCATTTACCATCCCCAAAAGCGATCGATGACTTGATTTTCTTTATGTTAATTCTTGATCTACACTTTGAGTTGCCATCGACCTTAGTCGTGTTTTGAGGTTTAACCTAAAGCCTGTTTTTGATCATAATTAAGGATAGCGCCGGGGTTTCAGCCGGTCTTACCTAATGCATGTGATTATTTTTTCTTCTTACATGTGTTTGCCACTTATGCAGGCGAATTGGTGAATATAAATATATTGATTACAGGGTATTCTCAGGATCTCTCTGTGGTTGGCATATTTATATTGGCCGATTGGCTTGTATAAGTTCGCACTAGAGTATTAGCTAGTGTATTTATCTTCATGTTACCCTCATCGGCCGATTCCAGTAGTTTGCTATAAACATGTTAACATAGGCCGATGAGATTAGATTTACTTTATCAGTTCTGTCATATTATTATATCAAGTAAGCCGATATAGGGTTGCCCTATCGGCTAGGCCTTCACGATGCAATATCGGCCTATCGGCCGATCGGCCATCGGTTCTCACATGGTTTACTTGTTTAATCTTGTTGATTGTAGATCAATTCAACTGGCACGCCCTGCACGCACCTAGGCAAGCCATTGGACCTGCACTGGAGCTAAGCAGATCTCCCAGGCCACCGTGAAAACGCAGAACCCGTTTTCTTGTTGGGCGGGTCTAAATTCTGCGCCAACACCGGGTCGCCGGCCTCGCAAGGCACCCTGATTCAGAAGTCTAAGGTGATAATGTATCTGCAGTTCCAGAATATGTATCTGCAAACATATTCTAGGACTCGGCAAGGCACCCTGATTCAGAAGTCTAAGGTGATAATGTCGAATCCTGGAGATGGAGCTAGTACGTCGGCGGCGGCACACGACCACACCGTCAAGACCGAGGATACCGCGGCGCCGACGTTGCAAGACAGAATTGACTCCGCAGTTCACTCTGCGCTAGTCAACCAGTCGGGGATCCTGGTAAACACGTTGACCAATACGGTCAAGTCGATCCTAGATGGTTCAATCCATCAGTACAAGCCTCAAGGGCCGATTTTCTTGCCAGAAAATAAGTTCCCTGCTTATCGGACCTTGAGGAATGACTTGAGCACGGCTCCACAGCCGACGACGCCGATGCCAGCCCCATCGGCGCAACCGACATCAACTTTGCCGTTGATCCTCACCAGGCAGACGGGAGGAAGCCCTCAGCACATCACGGAGAAGCAATATGCGCAATGGATGAAGGGGAAGCAAA
Source organism: Oryza officinalis (assembly GCA_008326285.1). Taxonomy (NCBI): domain Eukaryota; kingdom Viridiplantae; phylum Streptophyta; class Magnoliopsida; order Poales; family Poaceae; genus Oryza; species Oryza officinalis. The sequence continues at coordinate 55,286,467 of BDMV01000007.1, read as the reverse complement.
TAGTGATCGAGCCGATGCAGCAAGTTCCTGTCAACCCGCCATCGGCCAGACCGCCTCACACCCCCATGACCGGCAACCCTCCGCCACTAGCTGCGTACAACGTGCCGCAAGGCTACCAGCAGTACACCGCGGGGCAGTACGACGCGCAGAACCTAGATCATCACTACCAATCGTACTCCCCCAGGCACTATCAAGCAGAGGGCCTCCAACAATCCTACCAGCAGGACCGCCCGCATCGGCCCGCAGGATACTGGGCTGACATGATAGCTGAAGTGATGCGAGATCAGTTCGGCTTGAAGCCCAAGGAGAGTTCTACAGTGTATCGGCACCCGTATCTCGAGGAGTTTGACAGAGTGCCACTGCCAAGCCGATACAAGATCCCGGACTTCTCCAAGTTTTCGGGGCAGGACAATGTCTCGACGTACGAGCATGTGAGCTGATTCCTAGCACAGTGCGGGGAGGCATCGACTATTGAGGCGTTGAGGGTGAGGTTTTTCCCTCTGTCCTTGTCAGGGTCGGCATTTACATGGTTTTCATCTTTACCCTGCAATTCCATCAGAGGATGGATAGATTTGGAGAAGCAGTTTCACAAGTATTTCTATAATGGCGTGCAAGAGATGAAACTGTCCGATCTGACTGCCATCAGGCAACGAGTGGATGAATCGGTCCTAGAGTATATTCAAAGATTCAGGGACATAAGGAACAGGTGTTACAGCCTCAGCCTGACCGATTCACAGCTCGCCGACTTGGCGTTCCAAGGTTTACTGGGGCCGATACGAGAGAGGTTCTCCTCTTAGGAATTCGATAGCCTAGCACAGCTAGCACAGCGAGTATCGGCCCACGAGCAACGATTCCATGAGGCAAAGAAGTTTGCAAAGAAAATTAATACAGTATATCAGTATGCCTCTGATGAAGACGACGAAGAAGATGCTGATGTCGACCTTGCCGAGTGGGCCCGGATGAAGAAGCCGACTGCATGCCAATGGGCCAAGAAGGGCGATAAGGAGGACAAATACGACTTTGACATCAACAAGGCCAACAAGATATTTAACCTACTCCTCCAAGAGAAGCAGATCCAACTGCCCGTGGGTCATGTATTGCCATCGGCCGAAGATATCAAGAAAAGAAGGTATTGCAAATGGCATAACACATATTCCCATCACACTAATGAATGCAAGATCTTCAGACAACAGATCCAATCGGCCATCGAGCAAGGCAGAATTAAGATCAATGATGCCAAAAGGCTGATGAAGATAGAAGGACACCTGTTCCCAGTCAACATGGTGCGGGCAGACAGGGCCGATGGCGGTGGCCATCGGACCGGCAAGCGACCTCATCAGACCTCCGAGGGCCTGATTAAAAAAAACCAGCGAAGGTGAGAGGAACAAGCACAAGATCAAGCCGATCAAGACAACTCCTATGACCCTCATTGGGAGTGCGAGTTTTTCCATTTTTGCTGGAACGAAGGGATGAGGTTGCCATCCATCCAAGAGTGCCCTGCGTGTAACGATATGGAAGACTCCCATAAGGGCAGCTCGAGCAAGCAAGTGCATCGGCCGAACAAGCAGAGAAAGTCTGTACACGAGAGGCTGGGGCTGATGCACCATGATCACCAGAACGAGGACGAGGAGCAAGTCCAGAACCCCCAATGGTGCCCAAGCGACGTATTCAGCAAGACGCAGAAATGACGGGTTCAGCGGCTAAGGAGGAAAGAGCAGATCCAAGAGCAGATCCAAGAGCAGCAGGCGACAACAGCCCATCGGCCGGCCAAGACCAAGAAAGAGTGGAGAGTCAAATCTGTAGTGGCCAAGGCCGATGAGGGCACCTCTAACTCGGCTCAAGCTCCGGCGTCCGCAAAAGGTAAAGGCGTAGCATCGGCTTCTGTTAACATGGTTTTCATATTGCCAGCAGAGTACAGCGTGCAGACGGCCGATGAAGCAGTAGCCGACGATGAGCAATCCTCGGCTAGACTACAGTTGTCACCGATCAAGCCGTGTTCGACAAGCCAGTCGACGCCAGCTACAGGCACCTCCGGCCGTTATACATCAAAGGGTTCATTAACGGGCGGCCGATGACGAAGATGCTGGTCGACGGCGGCGCGACGGTCAACTTGATGCCATACACAACCTTCAGGAAGCTTGGAAAAGTACCTGAAGACCTTATCAAGACCAACATGGTGCTCAAGGACTTTGGTGGCAACGCGTCCGAGGCGAAGGGGGTGCTAAACGTGGAGCTCACCGTGGGCAGCAAGACGATACCCACCACCTTCTTCGTCTTCGATGGAAAGGGTTCCTATAGCTTGTTGTTGGGATGGGATTGGATCCACGCAAATTGTTGCGTCCCTTCAACAATGTACCAATGCCTTATACAATGGCAAGGGGACCAGGTTGAGATCGTGCAGGCCGATTGGTCAGTACACGTGGCCAATGCCGATCTCACAGTTTGGGAGATGGAGGGAATCGATTGCTTGTCTGGGCGAGTCTGGGACGCTGATTTCCTCAAGGTAACTGATTGTGATATCGAGACGATTGAAGATCAAGACAAGCAGTTACTTTAGCAAAGATGCACTGTCCACCGTTCAAGATGAGCAAGCTAGTCCCTACACAGGTGATGCGGTGGATGAGCTAGACGGCAAATTGGGACAAGGCTTTACGTCGGCTGATGAACTCGAAGAGGTTGATATAGGAATAGGTGATAGGCCGTAAACCCTAAACCCTAAACCCTAAACCCTAACCTGCCAAAGGAATATAAGAATAATTTGATAAATCTTTTGAAAGAGTTTATGAATTGTTTTGCATGGGAATACCATGAGATGCCAGGATTAAGCCGATCGATTGTAGAACATCGGCTACCTATCAAACCAGGCTATCGGCCATTTAAACAAGCTCCTAGAAGATTTAAGGCCGATATGCACGAAGCTATCAAGGCAGAGATCACAAGACTTTACGATGCCAACTTTATAAGACCCTGCCGATATGCGGAGTGGGTCTCCAACATAGTTCCAGTGATGAAGAAAAACGGCAAGCTCAGGGTGTGTATCGATTTCAGAGATCTAAATATAGCAACACCAAAGGAGGATTGCTTTGCAAGACGACTTGACAGCCGATGAGTACCATAATCTTATGGTTGATAAGCTAGATGACTTGGTACACGTCTGATTGCGGGCATTGGAGAAAATAAAGCGTGATAAGGATCGAGTTGCACGTCATTATAATAAAAAAGTTGTTGCCAAGTCGTTTGAGGAAGGGGATCTTGTTTGGAAATTAATAATGCCGATTGGTTCTCAAGATAACAAATTCGGCAAGTGGTCACCTAATTGGGAAGGTCCTTTTCAGATTCATCGATGTGTTCCCCATAATGCTTATTTGCTCAAAGGATTAGATGGAGAAATTTATGGCAGAGCTCTCAACGGCAAGTATTTAAAGAGATATTATCCAAGCCTATGGATCGATTCATGATCAGCCCTCCAGCCGATTTATGATTATAGCCGATGTGCTATGCATCGTCTTTAGATGGCTGATATATACTATTGTCCTTAGTTCAAATTTTACAACATGAGCCCTCATCTTCTAAAATTTGGGGGGCATATATATATATAAGTGTGGAATTTTTCAAGGAATTTTTCAAGGAATTTTTCAAGTGGGATTCAATTTTTCAGACTTGGACTTTTTCAGATTGAGATCGAATTCGGCTGATTGGCTGATGAGATTACTTATAGTAAGAGGATATCTGTTTACACGATGGATTTCAAAAATAATTTTCAAGCTGGAGTTTCTTCAGATTCATTCAGATCAAATTCGGCTCCTTGGCCGATGAGATTTGTGTTTACAAAATATAAAAACAAAATATGTTACATCACTCTATGAAATCTGCAATAGCTGCAATGGCTCTACGGCGAATTTGTTCAATATCTTCTATAGCTTGGGCGTCATCGGCCATCGACCCTGGGATTGGCTTCAACGATTTGCTCAGGGTTGCAAGGTACTTGGCCGATGCCTTCAGCTTTGCCGTCTGGTCTTCTATGGCCTTGGGCGATGCAGCTATCCCGGCTTCCACTTCTTAGATTTCTTGGCGCGTCGCTTCCAGCTTTGACTCTAGTTCTGCTTCGAGACGACGGAGTTCTTCAAGTCTGTTCCTCAAGACAATCGGCTCCACAGCTAGCTCATCCAACCGGGTTTTGTCAGCATTGACTTGAGCCTTGCTAGCGGACAGAGCCGATTCTAGTTGTTCACGTTCTCGTCGCTCTGCAAGTTTTTCTTTCGCCTTATTAAGCTTGAATCGATATTGTTCCAAGAAGATGGCCGGTGTTAAGATCTTCATCAGGTCTTCGGGCAGTTGGTCTTGAATTTCTTGTACCCGGGCCCTGATGGGGGTGCTATCTTCCACCAAGAACTCCAATGAGGACTCCAGCCGATTGGCAATGTCGGTCAGCCGGTTCTTCAGATCATCAGAGATTGATGCCTTGGCTGTGGTGGGTGGCTCCTTGTCCTCATCATCAAAAAACTGGCCGATATCAAAAGAGAACATATCGGTTAGGTTCTGCAAATATCAATGTGGGTCAAGGTTAGCCTTGTCAAGCAAGAATCGGCAAAAAGGGGATCAAAGTAATCCTGGTTACCTATGTTGGAGCATTGGTGGTGCTTGCATCGGCTTCCTTTTGCTGTGATGAAACAGTAGGCGAGGGGGTTGTCCGATGTGGTGTAGGTGATGGAGCCCTTGGCTGGAGAAAAAGCAAGAAATTGATGAACAGATCTATGTTACTAGAGACACAATGTAAAATTAACTCTTACCGAAGCAATCGGCGAGGGTGGTGGAGAAGGAGAAGGGGTCTTCAATCGGGCCTTGGCTCGTTCGCGCCTTTGTAAAGTTGCTTTTTTGGTTCTTAAAGGGGCCGATTGAGTCCGTTCCTTCAACAAAGACGACGCAAGTACCTACAAGGGATTAAGGTGTAACATACCAGTAGGAAGACATTGCATAAATTCAAGAGAAGAAACATGTTACCTTGCGGACTGCGTGCCTGGTTTTCTTCGGCTGAGTGGTATCAGCTCGGTCATCGGCCGGTTGGGCTGTGGTGGTCTTGGCCGATGGTTCTTCAGTGGTATCGGCCGATGGGTTTTCTTCTTCAGGCGTATCGGCAGCTGCTGCATCGACCTCTTCCTCCATCACTTGTTCATCAAGGAATTCTTCTATGGAGGGGTCTAGCTCTTCGAGATCGGCCTGGTCGTCAGTCTTAGCCTTTTTGATGGATTTTTGAGATTTTCCTTTGGCTGGCGCTTTCCTCTTGGGATTTTCTTTGATCATCGGCCCTTGGAGTAATGAAGATGCCTTTGGGGCAGTAAGGCCGATGATGGATTCCAGGATAGTTGATCCTGATGGAGCTACAGCTTGAGCATAGCAGATTTTCTGTCCACTGTTGCTCACAGATGGAATCGGCCCGTCTGGGACTTGAGGGCTGATACCTTGGATAAGCTCTGTCACGTAGAATCTGGCCGATTGATAGAAAATATGAGCAGCCCATTCTTGCCACCATGCCTGGAAACTGATATGAACGAAGGCGCTCAGATGCAATCGGTCACAGTCACCAAGGTTCGGGGTTCCCATTTCCAATGTTTTGCTCATGATCAACCCTGATGTCACTGTGCCCCTGCTCTCTAGGAGTCTATGGAAGTATAAATTAATGGGGAGTTGTCCAAGCCCGCACTATCTAGCAGCTACCATGGGATTATAGAATTCATAAGATAGGCTGGTGCTTCTCCCTTGAAATGTGCCTACTGGGAGCAGGCACGGGGTGATGCTGATCATAAATGACTCTCGGGATTCCATGTCATCATTTACCAGGTCCAAGTGCAGATCGTCAAGGAGTTCAAAACCCTGGTCCGAGAGGTAGAGGAACATATCCATCTTAACTGATGGGGGCCCGGTGTAGAATCGGATGAACCAAGTGGACATGTCTTCGGCCGATTGATCTGCTCTAGGATAGACAGAGGCCGCTTCTCCAAAAGACATGCACCTTCTGGTTCTATGGTCTTCATGATCGGCATACTTTGATGGGAAACGGGAGTCCGATAGCGGAGGCCGATCGGCTATGGTGTTGGTGTGGATAGTGAGCCAAAGCTGTATAAACCACCATGGTCCTCCATGAGCCACAGTTTGCTTCAACATTAAATCCTGAGTGGAGATATGGAGCAGCCGATAGACAGCTCCCAAGAGGTATCGGCCAAGGGGGATTTGCTTCTTGTCGACCAAAGCTTGAGCCAAATGTTGACAATTTGTAGTGGGGCCGCAGGTCGATCCACAGAAGACAAATCTTTCCAACCACAGCGTCAGGAAAGCCACATGTTCTCTTTCCGAGACTGATCCTTGTTCCATGTGCTCAGAAATGTATCCAGACCAGCCTCCAATCTTCCTGGTTTTCAATTTGTGGCTGCTGTTTGCCAGGAGGCTGAAGGGATTGATCTCGGAATCGATGTCTAGTCCTGTTAGCATCTTGATGTCAATCAGAGTTGGGGTCATTGGACCTTGCTTGAACAGGAAAGCGTTCAAGGTGCTAGACCAGAAATAAGTGGCTGCTAACATGAGTGGCTCGTTTTTCTTGGTATCGGCCAGGGATAAAGTAATACATTGGCCGATTCCTATCTTGTCCCAGTGGACCTGTTTGGCTGCAGCGATCCTCTTGTGCCAGGTTCTGTACCCATTGAGCTTCGATGGCCAGGATCTGAAGGTGTGTTTCCACGAAGAGACATTGGGCTTGGCTTGCTTAAAGGGGACTCTGTTTGTCTCAGCATTGATCAGCCAGGTTGGGTCGCAGTCGCCCATGGGGACTAGCAGGAAGTGGTGCGATTTGTCGTTGGTAGGGATCAAGATTTGGTTTTTGAAGACCTATGTCAGAAGAACAACGATGAAAAATAAGACCCGGGGGGCAAAAAGCAGAGAACCCTAGTTTGAAGAAATCAGCGGGAAAGTGAAAATGTGAATTCAGAAGGGATTAACTTACCGCAGGTCTCGGAGGCGTAAAATGGAGCGGAAGCCATTGTTGTCGTTGAAGAGGTCGCCGCTGAGGGGGTTGATGCCGATGGGACGCCGAGGGGTCGCCGGAGTTGAAGAACGCGAAGAGATTGCTGAATCGGCGGCGGAGGGATGCGAATCTGGATCTGCGCGGTTTTCAGTCAAGCCCTAGCAAGGAAGTCGATGGGTTTCTCGGAGCTAATTCCGCCACATTATATAATGAAGCGGAATTGGGGGGCATGTGTTAACAGCGGATTTTGGTAATCGGCTCAGAGAGGAAAGAGGAAACCGAAGAAGAGAGGAAGGATTGAGTTGGAGTCAGACCAGGTCTCGTATCGGACCCGGTAACCGTATCGGACTGGGAGAGGCGCTACCAGGAAGAGCATATCGGCCGATACGGATTCGATGTGGTCGTCGGCCGATACGGGTTGCAAGTTGACAGAGTCAGCGCGGGCTTGGTCTGGGCTCAAGATAAGCTTCAAGGAAGTTGCCAAATAGAGATAAAGCTCGGTTTTAGGCAATTGTATGTTGTGAATCGGGTAGGTTTAGATCTGATCTGTGGCAAGAGTCTGCCGTAAAGACTTGTTTGTTAAGTTAGAGATAAGATCGTGTCCTACAAGGACCTTGTTGTAATCTCGGGTATAAATATCCTTGTAGTTTGTACATAGAAGCTCTCTCGAATCAATCACACAAAAACCAGTTCAATCTACTTTCGGCGCATCGCCAACCCTCGCAAGAGGTTAACCCCCGACGAGTTCTTGCTTCCCCAGAGCAGAGGTAAGAACTCGTCCCCGACGATCTGCATCGTCGGGGCTAGCGTGTCGCTTTAGGCATGTTAAGCCCTGGCGATGTGATCGTCGTTTACCGTGTGTTAGCTAATCTTGATGCTGCTTTCTTATTCTGTCTCGCCAGCGGCTAACTTGTTTTAGGGTTTACTGCCGATGACGATCGAATTGGTTTGCTCGTTTAGATTGTCTAAGGCATTTACCATCTCCAAAAGCGATCGACGACTTGATTTTCTTTATGTTAATTCTCGATCTACACTTTGAGTTGCCATCGACCTTAGTCGTGTTTCGAGGTTTAACCTAAAGCCTGTTTTTTGATCGTAATTAAGGATAGCGCCGGGGTTTCAGCCGGTCTTACCTAATGCATGTGATTATTTTATGTTCTTTCATGTGTTTGCCACTTATGCAGGCGGATTGGTGAATATAAATATATTGATTACAAGGTATTCTCAGGATCTCTCTGTGGGTGACATATTTATATTGGCCGATTGGCATGTATAAGTTCGCACTAGAGTATTAGCTAGTGTATTTATCTTCATGCTACCCTTATCGGCCGATTCTAGTAGTTTGCTATAAACATGATAACATGAGCCGATGAGATTAGATCTACTTCATTAGTTCTATCTTATTATTACATCAAGTAAGCCGATATAGGTTTGCCCTATCGGCCAGGCCTTCACGATGCAATATCGGCCTATCGGCCGATCGACCATCGGTTCTCACATGGTTTACTTGTTTAATCTTGTTGATTGCAGATCAAATCAACTGGCACGCCCTGCACGCACCTAGGCAAGCCATTGGACCTGCACTGGAGCTAAGCAGATCTCCCAGGCCACCGTGGAAACGCGGAACCCGTTTTCTTGTTGGGAAGGTCTAAATTCTGCGCCAACACCGGGTCGCCGGCCTTGCTGTCGCTGTCATCCGCGCCGTCGTCGCCGCCCTCCTCCTCGTTGGAGTCGAGGGCGAAAACGAGCCGAGGGGCCGTCCCCTCGAAGCCGTGGACGATGTGGTCGGTGGCGTCCCGGACTTGCGCGCGCGTGCCGTCCTCGCTCCCGGGAGGGAACTCTTCCAGCGCCGTCCACGGGGAGAAGTCGGGGTCCCGGGCCTGGTAGCTCGCCAGCACGAGCTCCACCGCCCCCCGGGCCAGGTCCCTCGAGGAAGACTTGATCGTCTCCTCGATCTCCTCAGGGAGCCTCTTGAGGTCCCTGGCCATCTCCGAGAGGCGCTGGGCGAGGCCCCCCTGGTTGGCGGCGTACTTCGCGTACCGCCCGCCCCAGATGCCCGACTGCCGCCCGGCGCGATCGAGGCGGGAGACGGCATCCCGAAGCATGCCGGGCCCCACCTCGTTCGCCAGCCGGAGGGCCTAAACCTCCCCGGCGGACGTGTCCAGGGCGCCCTGCAGCTCGGCGATGGTCTGCTCGGCGGCTGCGAGGCGGACGGCTAGATCGCCGTGGCCCGCGGCCGCCCCACTGCTGCGCGCTTGCGCGTCCAGCTCCTTCGCCCGCGCCTCGAGCTCAGAGGCCCGCTGATTCAGCTCGTCCCACTCGGCGCGGGCGCTCTCCAGATTGCGGCGCGCCTGCTCCTCGAGCTCAGAGGAACAGGCTGTCCGCCAGCCGCTGCTCCGCGGCCTCGGCCTCCTCGAGGGCTCGCCCCCGCTCGGCGAGCGCGTCTTCGCGGAGGCGGAGTGCGGACTCCTGCTAGGCAGAGGCGGCCTCGTGCGCCGCCAGCGTCGCCTCCCGTGTGGCGGTGGCGGCCTCGCGGTCCGCCAGCGTCGCCTCCTTCGTGTCCAGGGCGCGGGCGCGCTCCTCCAGCGCCTCCAGCTCCCCGGCGCGGAGGTCGAGGGCTTCAGCCTGCCGGCGCACGGCGGCCTCCTGCGCGAGCAAGTGCGAGGCCCACCCCCCGAACGCGGTGAGCCGCTCCTCCAGCGCCACGGTGCGGGCCTCAAGGGCCTCCTCGCGCTGGCGGGTCGCCGCCTCAATCTCCGCCGCCCGTCGCTCCCGGGCAGCGGCGGCGTCGAGAACTCCCCGGACGGCGTCGAGCTTCCCCTCCAGCTCCGCCACCCGGCTCCCGTATTGGAGGCGGAGGTCGTCCCGCGCCCCGTCGAGCACGGCGGTGGCGATGAGGGCAGCCTCCCGCTCCTCCTCCACCTCCCTGGCGATCTCCGCCAGGCTCCTGCGACGAGCCTCGAGCTGCGAGGTGTGCAGGTGGTGCGCCTTACGGCCCGCCTCCACCATGGCCTCCACGGAGCGCCGCCCCTCCTCGACGCGCGCCCACGCCACGTCGATCTCCGCCCGCTCCGCCTGCAGGGCCTCTATCTGGGCGCTTAGCCCGTCCAACACCGTGCTGTTTGCTGTGGCCAGGGCCTACAAGAGAGGTACTGCGCTCAGCGGGGCGGCGGAAGGAAGAGGGGAGGGCCACCTCGGTGGTGGTGTAGCGCGGCTCGGCTCGCCGACCGGCACGCTGGCCTTGGGGGCCTCTACCGAAGCCGGCTCGCCCGGAACGCTGCTCGGGGCATCGGGCCCCAGGTGCGCCCCCTCGGCATCGTCGCGGGCGGCCTCGGGGGTGGCCTCCGCCTAGGGTGCAGCCGGGTCGGGGACCCGGGTGGCAGCCTCGGCCGCCCCGCGCCTCGTGCGCGCGCGCCGCCTCAGCCTCCTGGGCAGCCTCCTCGGCCCGGCGGACCCTGGCCTCCTCCCGAGCGGCCTCCTCGGCCTGGCGGACCCGGGCAGCCTCCTGGGCAGCCTCTTGGGCTTCCCGGAGACGGCCTACAGCCTCCTGCAGATCGGCCTGCCGCCTCTGGGCCTCCGCGGTCGCTGTCTCCCCGGCCTCGGGCTGGCCGGTCTTGGGGTGGCGCGTGGGGCGGGACGGGATCTCGCTGAGGCAGAAGAAAAACAAGAAGCAAAAAAGAGGTAAGTAAAGACTTGCCTTGGGAGTTTGGGAGTAAGAATGTGGCCGCTATGGGTGGGAGATCGAACCTGCGGGGTGGTCGGCTGAACGACCACTTCGGGGGCGTGATGAGGCTCCCCCTGCACGGCTTGGTCTCCCCCATCTTGCGGAGCCACTTCTTCTTCCGCTCCCCCTCGGGCTGGGGCGTCGGTGCGGCACCCTCCGGGCACCTGCTACTGACGCGCACCATCCCGCCCTCTCGGGGAGGAGATGGAGGAGGGGTCGCCACCTGCTTCCACTTCCCCTTGGCGTCGGCAGGGCGGCTGCCCCCCGGGCCCCCGCCGTGGGGCCCAGAAGCATGGCCCCCTCCAGGGGTAGATTGATCCCCTCTGCGGCTGCCGCCCGCGCCATCATGGCCTCGGGGGGCCCGCTCCCCCGACGCCCCGACCACCTGCATGATGGCCAGGATGTTGGCGCGCTCCGGGTCGCAGCAGAGGGGGAGGATCCCGTGAGGGATGAGGGATGGTTCCACGGAGCTAAGGTTTAGCACCCGTTGGACCACCATCCTGAAGTCCTCGGGGTCCCAGTCCCACTTGCGCCCCAGGTGGGTCCTCAGGAGGTCCTCGGTCCCGGTGTACTCCCAGGCGCCCCGGGCGCGTCGCTGGAACGGCGCGATCCGGCGACGGAGGTAGTCGCCGAACACCATGGCCCCCGTGAGCCCCTGGGTCCGCAGGCCCGCCAGGCGGTCCAGGACGGCGTCGTAGCCGTCCCCAAGATCCACCGTCGCCCGCTAGCTAGGCGCCTGCGCTGGGGGCTAGCTCGGGAGTCGGAGGCGTGCTTCATCGACGAGGGGGGTGTAAAACCAATCGCTCTTCCAGTCGTCTCACTTCTTGCGAAGGACGCACGGGATGTAGCGGTTCAGCACCTGCCCCGCGGCTGGAAGTAGCAGCCACCGACCACCGTCGGCAGCGGTACCGGTTGCACGGTGAAGAACCACCGAAACAGCTGAAGGGATGAGCGCATCCCGATGAACATCTCGCACAGGTGTGCGAAGATGGCCAGCGTCATCACCGCGTTGGGGGTGAGGTGCGCCATCTGGAGATCGTAGAACTCTAGAACATCCATAAAAAATGTGGAGAATGGCGGGATCAGGCCCGCCATGGCGAAGGAAAGAAAGAAAACGGACCGTCCCGGGTAGTGCGGCGCCGGGCGTCCCTCGCCCAGCGCGACCACCTCCCGGCCGGCGGCAGATTCCGGCATAAACCGGCACGGCAGCCCGGCCTGCCTCTCACTGGTGATGCGGGAAGGCGGCAGCACGCGGAGGGGGAGCTTGAGAGCGGGTGCACGTGGCGAGAGTAGGGTGAGAGAAACGAAGAGTTAGAGCACGGATGGCAAAGGCAAGGAAAAAGTGGTGAGAGGAAGGAAGCGAATTCCTTCCTCGACGCCTTTTATACCCTTGCCTATGCCGCGCCTGGCTCCTCGTTTCCCGCGCCCACTACCTTGCTGTTGGCACAGAATTTTGACCCGTCCAGCAACCAAACGGGTTCCGCGTTACCACGGCGGCCTGGGAGATCTGCTTAACTCCAGTGCAGGTCCAAATGGCTTGCCTAGTCATAAGTAGAGCGTGCCAGTTGATTTGATCTGCAATCAACAAGATTAAACAAGTAAACCATGTGAGAACCGATGGCCGATCGGCCGATAGGCCGATATTGCATCGTGAAGGCCTGGCCGATAGGGCAAACCTATATCGGCTTACTTGAGGTAGTAATAAGATAGAACTAATAAAGTAGATCTAATCTCATCGGCCCATGTGATCATGTTTATAGCAAATTACTGGAATCGGCCGATGAGGGTAGCATGAAGATAAATACACTAGCTAATACTCTAGTGTAAACTTATACAAGCCAATCGGCCAATATAAATATACCAACCACAGAGAGATCCTGAGAATACCCTGTAATCAATGTATTTATGTTTACCAATCCGCCTGCATAAGTGGCAAACACATGCAAGAACATAAAATAATCACATGCATTAGGTAAGACCGGCTGAAACCCCGGCGCTATCCTTAATTACGATCAAAAACAGGCTTTAGGTTAAACCTCGAAACACGACTAAGGTCGATAGCAACTCAAAGTGTAGATCGAGAATTAACATAAAGAAAATCAAGTCTTCGATCGCTTTTGGGGATGGTAAATGTATTGAACAATTTAGCCAAGCATAAGAATTAAACCATCGTCAGCAATAAACCTTAAAACGAGTAAACCGCTGGCAAGGCTTAATTAAAATACCTGTCAAAACTATTCAAGACATGATAATCGACGATCACATCATCGAGGCTTAATGTGTCTAAAACGACACATTAGCCCCGACGATGCAGATCGTCGGGGACGAGTTCTTACCTCTGCTCCGAGGAAGCAAGAACTCGTTGAAGAAGACCTCTTGCGAGGGTTGGCGATGCGCCGAAAGTAGATTGAACTGGTTTTTGTGTGATTGATTCGAGAGAGCTTACATGTACAAACTATCGGGATATTTATACCCGAGGTTACAACAAAACCCTTGTAGGGCACGATCTTATCTACAACTAACAAACAAGTCCTTGCGGCAGACTTAAGCCACAGATTAGATCTATACTACTTAATTTACAAGATACAATTGCCTAAAACCGAGCTTTATCTCTATTTGGCAACTTCCTTGAAGCTTACTTCGAGCCCAGACCAAGCCCACGTTGACACTGTCAACTCACAACCCACATCGGCCCATGACCAAACCAAATCCGTATCGGCCGATACGCTCTTTATAGCAACACCTCCCCAGTCCGATACGGTTACCGGGTCCGATACAAAGCCTGGTCCGACTCCAACTCAATCCTTCTTCTCTGCTTCGGTTTCCTCTTTCCTTTCCAAGTCGATTACCAAAATCCGTCGTCAACACATGCCCCCCAATTCCGCTTCATTATATAATGTGGCGGAATTAGCTCCAGGGAACTCATCGACTTTTTGCTAGGTCTAACCTGAAAACCGCACAGATTCAGATTCGAACCCTTTCGCCGCCGATTCGACAAACCCCTCGTGTTCTTCAATTCCGGCGACCCCTCGGCGTCTCGTCAACATCAACCCCCTTCACAGCGACCCCTCCAACAACAACGATGGCCTCTGCCCCGTTCTACGCCTCCGAGGTCCCTGCGGTAAGTAAATTCCTCCAAAGTCCGCATTATTACCTTTTCCGCCGATTTCTCCAAGTTAGGTTTTTACCTTTTGCTTCCCCCCCCCCGGGTCTTATATCTTCATCGCCATTCTCATGATTTAGGTCTTCAAAAACCAAATCTTGATTCCCACCGACGATAAATCCCATCGCTTTCTCCTGGGCCCCATGGGCGACTGCGACCCAACCTGGCTAATCAACGCCGAGACTGACAGAATCCCCTTCAGACAAGCCAAGCCCACTGTTTCGGCGTGGAAGCACACCTTCAGGTCATGGCCATCAAAGCTAAACGGATACAGGACCTGGCACAAAAGGATTGCTGCCGTCAAACAAGTCCACTGGGACGAGATTGGAATCGGCCAATGCATAACTCTGTCCCTGGCCGATACCAAGAAGAACGAGCCACTAATGTCAGCTGCCAGCTACTTCTGGTCAAGTACCTTGAACGCCTTTATGTTCAAGCAAGGTCCGATGACCCCAACCCTCATAGATGTCAAGGTACTCACAGGACTAGACATCGTCTCTGAGGTTAATCCCTTCAGCCTCCTAATAAATAGTAGCCACAAACTGAAGACCAAGAAGATTGGAGGCTGGTCTGGGTACATTTCTAAACATATGGAACAAGGATCAATCTCAGAGCGAGAACATGTAGCTTTCCTAACATTGTGGTTGGAAAGGTTTGTCTTCTGCGGATCAACCTGCGGTCCTACCACAAATTGTCAACATCTAGCTCAGGCTTTGGTCAGCAAGAAGCAAATCCCTCTTGGCCGATACCTTTTAGGAGCTGTATATCGGCTACTCCATGTTTCCACACAAGACTTGATGCTAAAACAGACTGTGGCTCATGAAGGACCATGGTGGTTCATTCAACTCTGGCTAACCATATACACCAACACCATGGTTGATCGGCCACCTCTATCAGATTCTCGCTTCCCATCGAAATATGCCGATCACGAAGACCCCAGGACCAGAAGATGCATGTCCTACGGGGAAGCAGCCTCCATCTACCCCGGCGCAGATCAATCGGCCGATGACATGGCTACATGGTTCATCCGTTTCTTCACCGGCCCTCCATCAGCCAAGATGGATATGTTTGTCTATACATCGGACCGAGACTTCGAGCTTCCAGATGATCTGCAACTGAGCTTAATAAATGACGACATGGAATCAAGGGAATTATTCATGATCGGCCTCACTCCATGCCTGCTCCCAGTAGGCGTCTTTCAGGGAAGGAGTACCAGCTTGTCTTATGAGTTTTACACCCCAATGATAGCTGCTAGACAATGCGGGCTCGGACAACTTCCCATTAGCTTGCATCTTCATAAGCTCCTAGAGAGCAGAGGCACAGTCCCATCGGCCCTGGTTATGAACAAAGCAATGGAAATTGAGCTCCCCAATCTTGGTGACTACGATCGGCTGCATCTGAATGCCTTCGTTCACATTAGCTTCCAGACTTGGTGGCAAGAGTGGGCTGCTCACATCTTTCATCAATCGGCCAGGTTCTATGTGACAGAACTTATCCAAGGCATCAGCCCTCAAGTCCCAGATGAGCCGATTCCATCTGTGAGCAACAGTGGACGGAAGATCTTCTACGCTCAAGCCATAGCTCCGTCGGGGTCAACCATCTTAGAATCTATCATCGGCCTTACCGCCCCAAAAGTGGCGTCGCTTCTCCAAGGTCCGATGCCTAATGAAAACCCCAAGAGAAAAGCGCCGGCCAAAGGCAAATCGCAGAAAGCCAGCAAGAAGGCTAAAACAGATGACCAGGCCGATGCCGAAGAGCTAGACCCCTCCTTGGAAGAATTCTTCGAAGAACAAGTGATGGAGGAGGAAATCGATGCAGCAGCGGCCGATGCACACGAAGAAGAAAACCCATCGGTCGAAACCACCCAAGAGCCATCGGCCGAAACTGCTGAGATCCCACCGGCCGATGACCAAGATGATGCCCCACAACCAAGAAGGACCAGGCACGCAGTTCGCAAGGTCAATATACTCTCTTCTTTGTGTTTGCATAATCTCCTTGCACTGTCACACTTTAACTTCCTATCCTTTTCAGGCTGCGGTGTCGTCTGTGTTAAAGGAGAGAACTCAATCGGCCCCTCTGCCAAGAACCAAGAAAACAACCTTGCAACGGCGCGAACGAGCCAAGGCACGATTGAGGACCCCTTCTCCTTCTCCAACACCCTCTCCGACTGTCTCGGTAAGAGTTGATTTTTTTCGCATTATTTTCCTAATCATACAACCCTATTCACCAATTTCCTGCTTTTTCAGCCTAGGGCTCCATCACCTTCACCACATCGGCCAACCCCCTCGCCTACTATGTCAACACAGCAAAGGGAGGCCGATGCAAGCACCACCAATGCTCCAACACAGGTAACCACGATTACCCTGATCCCCTTTCTGCCGATTCCTGATTAACAATGCTAACCTTGACCCATGTTGACTTTTACAGAACCTAGCCGATATGTTCTCCTTTGATATCGGCCAGTTTCTCGACGATGAGGACAAGGAACTACCCAGCACAGCCAGGGCACCAATCTCTGATGATCTGAAGAACCGGCTGACCGATATCGTCAATCGGCTGGAGTCCTCGCTGGAGTATTTGGTGGAAGATTGCACCTCCATCAGGGTCAGGGTACAGGAAATTCAAGACGAACTGCCTGAAGACCTGATGGAAGTCCTAACACCGGCCATCTTCTTGGAGCAATACCGATTCAAGCTCAACAAGGCCAAAGAAAGACTTGCAGAGCGACGAGAGCGCGAACAACTGGAATCGGCCCTGTCCGCTAGCAAAGCTCAAGTGAACGCCGATAAGACCAGATTGGACGAGCTAGCGGTGGAGCCGATCGTGCTGAAAAATAGGCTTGAAGAACTCCGTCGCCTCGAGGCAGAGCTAGAATCGAAGCTGGCCACTACACGCCAAGAAATCCAGGAAGTCGAAGCCGGGATAGCTGCATCACCCAAGGTCATAGAAGATCAGACGGCAAAGCTCAAGGCATCGGCCAAGCACCTCGCGACCCTAAGCAGATCACTGAAACCAATCCCAGGGACGATGGCCGATGATGCCCAGGCTATCAAAGACGTTGAACAGATTCGTCGTAAAGCCATTGCTGCTATTGCAGACTTCATAGGGTGATGTAGCATATGTTATTTTATAACCTCATCGGCCATGCAGCCGAATTTGTTTTGAGTGTTTTGAAAATTCCAGCCTAACTTATTGCTTCCGAAATCCTCTCACACCTTATCGGCCGTGCAGCCGAATTTGTTTTGAAAATTCCAGACACATATATCTCCAATACGAACAATCTCATTATAAACAATCTCATCATTTTGAAAATTCCAGACACATATATCTCCAATACGAACAATCTCATTATAAACAATCTCATCAGCCAGAGAGCCGAAGTCAATCACCAAACTGAAAAATCCTTGAAAATTCTCATTATAAACAATCTCATCGGCCAGAGAGCCGAAGTCAATCGCCAAACTGAAAAATCCTTGAAAATTCTCATTAGAACAATCTCATCGGCCAGAGAGCCGAAGTCAATCGCCAAACTGAAGAATCCTTGAAAATCCTTGAAAATTCCTGTATATATATATATGCCCCCCAAATTTTGGAAGATGAGGACTCATATTCTGAAATTTTGAACTAAGGGCGATAGTATTTACCGGCCATCTAAAGACGATGCTTGACTACATCGGCTGTAATCATAAATCGGCTAGAGGGCCGATCATGAGTCAATCCAGATACTGGGATAATACTGTTTCAAGTATTTGCCATTGAGAGCTCGTCCATAAATCTCGCCATCTAATCCCTTGAGCAGATAGGCATTGTGAGGAACACATCGATGAATTCGAAAGGGGCCTTCCCAATTAGGTGACCATTTGCCGAATTTATTATCTCTAGAGCCGATCGGCATTATTAATTTCCATACAAGGTCTCCTTCCTCAAACGATTTGGCAACGACCTTTTAATTATAATGACGGGCTACTCTATCTTTATCACGCTTGATTTTCTCTAAGGCCCGTAATCGAACATGTGCCAAATCATCCAATTCATCAACCATAAGATTATGGTACTCATCGGCTGTCAAGTTGTCTTGCAAAGCAATCCTTCTTGAGCCGATGGCGGTTTCCCACGGCAGTACGGCTTCATGCCCGTAGACCAGCTGATAGGGAGGCACTTGGATTGCACCATGGCAAGCCATCCGATACGCCCAAAGAGCATCGGCCAGCGTTGTATGCCATTGCCTCGGCTGTTCGTCAATTTTCCTCTTGATTAATTTGATCAAAGACTTGTTGGAAGCCTCTGCCTGCCCATTAGCCTGCGCGTAGTAAGGAGAAGAATTGAGTAATCTGATGCCCATGCTGTCAGCAAATTGGACGAACTCGTCGGACACGAAGATTGATCCCTGATCTCTAGTTATTGTCTGAGGTAACCCAAACCGATATATGATATGCTCCTTGACGAACTGAATAGCGTCTTTGGAATCAACCTTCTTGAGAGGAACGGCCTCAACCCACTTTGTAAAGTAATCTGTAGCCACTAATATATACTTGTGCCCCTTACTTGATGGTGGGTTAATCTGGCCGATCATATCTATTCCCCATCCTCGAAACGGCCACGGCTTTATGATTGGATGCATAACCGATGCCGGCGCTCTCTGAATTGCTCCAAATTTCTGACAATCCTGACATCCTTTATAATACTTGAAGCAATCTTCTAGCATGGTTGGCCAAAAATATCCGACGCGCTTCATCAGCCATTTCATTTTATGGGCCGATTGATGGGTGCCACAAATCCCTTCATGTACTTCGCTCATAACGGTTTTAGCTTCCTCAGGACCTAGGCATTTGAGCAGGACACCATCAACCGTCCGATAATATAGGTTATCGTCCAATAAGACATAGTGTAAAACTTTATATTTCATTTTGCGTGACGCCGACTGGGAAGGGTTTCTCAAGTACTCAATGATATCAAACCTCCAGTCATCGGCGTGCACGAGAGCAATCTGAATTGGAACATCTTTAGCCATCGGCCTGTATCCCGATGCCCCCTGAGCTAAATCATTGGCTTCGAAATTCTGCTTCCTGGGTATATGCCTCATCATTACGATCCGGAAACCGTGTAATAACTCTTTGCACTCCTCATTATAGACTTTGAGAATATCGTCTCTGCACTCATACTCTCCAGAAAGTTGACTAATTACTAGCTGTGAATCACCAATGATTTCCACGGCATCGGCCTCGACTTCTTGTAATAACTGCAAGCCTTTAAGCACCGCTTCATATTCTGCTTGATTGTTGGTATAGTAAGGCTTGATGGTGAAGGCGAACTCAAAACTTGCCCCCCGAGGGGATACGATGACTAGGCCGATACCGCAACCGTGTCTGCAGACGGATCCATCGAAATATAACGTCCACGGTACAATGTCTGCATATGCAACTGAGTCATCTCTATGTTGAACGATGAAATCGGCCAGGGCTTGTCCTTTAATCGCTTTGGCCGATTCATATCGAAGATCAAACTCTGTTAAAGCAAAGATCCACTTCCCAACTCGTCCTTTCAACACAGGGGCCGATAACATGTATTTCATCACATCGGCCTTGCTCACTACGACGCACTCGTTGGAAAGCAGGTAATGCCTCAATTTAGTACATGAAAAATATAAACAAAGGCATAATTTCTCCACCGGCGTGTACCTTGTCTCAGCGTCTAACATTCTCCTGCTGAGATAAAAAATGGCTCTTTCCTTGCCGTTTACATCTTGAACCAAGACTGAGCCGATGGATTTCTCATCGGCCGACAAGTACAATTTGAATGGGACTCCTTTCTGTGGGGGAATTAAGACCGGCGGAGAAGTTAAATATTCTTTGATATCGTCTAGCGCTTTCTGTTGCTTGTCACCCCATATGAACTCTTCGTCGTCCTTTATTTTCAATAGTGGAGTGAATGGCTCTATACGGCCCGACAAATTTGATATAAAACGCCGGACGAAGTTGATCTTGCCAAGCAAAGACTGTAACTTGGTCTTGTTTTCTGGAGGCTTGATTTTCTTGATGGCATCGATGTTCTTCTGTGTGATTTCAATCCCCCTTTCATGGACCAAGAAACCCAAAAACTGACCGGCCGATACGCCGAAGGCACATTTGTTAGGGTTCAACTTCAAACCATATTTCCTTGCCCTTTCTAGTACCTTGCGTAAGTCGGCCAAGTGCATATCATGTTCTCTTGACTTTACGACGACATCGTCTATGTAAACTTCAATCAGAGAGCCAATAAGATCATGAAAAATGTAATTCATAGCCCTCTGATACGTAGCTCCAGCATTCTTCAAACCAAATGTCATGACGACCCATTCATATAGGCCGATTGCCCCTGGGCACCTGAAGGCTGTCTTATGAATGTCCTCTTTAGCCATAAAGATCTGGTTGTAACCCGCGTTTCCGTCCATGAAACTAATGATCTTATGCCCAGAAGCAGCGTCGACTAGTAGATCGGCCAACGGCATAGGGTACTCGTCTTTGGGCGTCGCCTTATTGAGATCTCTGAAATCGACGCATACCCTTAGCTTGCCGTTCTTTTTCAACACCGGAACTATGTTGGAGACCCACTCCGCGTATCGGCAGGGCCTGATAAAGTTGGCGTCGTAAAGTCTTGTGATCTCTGCTTTTATGGCTTCGTGCATATCGGCCTTAAACCTCCGAGGAGCTTGCTTAAAAGGCCGATAGCCTTGTTTGATTGGTAGCCGATGTTCTACAATCGATCGGCTTAATCCTGGCATCTCATGATACTCCCATGCAAAACAATCTTTGAATTCTTTCGAAAGATCTATCAAATTATTCTTGTATTCCTTTGGCAAATTAGCGCTTACATACGTCGGCCTAGGCCTATCACCTATTCCTATATCAATTTCTTCCAATTCATCGGCCGACGTAAAACCTTGTCCCAACTTGCCGTCTAACTCATCCACCGCGTCATCTGTGTAGAGGTTATTGTCAACGGCGGATGGTGCATCTTCGCTAAAGTAACCGCTGGTCTTGGTCTTCAATTGCCTCGATGTCGCAGTCGGTTACCTTGAGGAAATCGACGTCCCAGACTCGCCCGGACAAGCAGTCGATTCCCTCCATCTCCCAAACTGCGAGATCGGCATTGGTGACATGTACTGACCGATCGGCCTGCACGATCTCGACTTGGTCTCCTTGCCATTGCATGAGGCATTGGTGCATTGTTGAAGGGACACAGCAATTTGCATGGATCCAATCTCGTCCCAACAACAAGCTGTAGGAACCCTTTCCATCGAAGACGAAGAAGGTGGTGGGGATTGTTTTGCTGCCCACGGTGAGCTCCACGTTCAGGACCCCCTTCGCCTCGGACGCGTTGCCACCGAAGTCTTTTAATACCATATTTGTCTTGATAAGATCCTCAGGTACTTTTCCAAGCTTCCTGAAGGTTGTGTATGGCATTAAATTGACTGCTGCGCCACCATCGACCAGCATCTTCGTCATCGGCCGCCCGTTGATGAATCCTTTGATGTACAACGGCGGTAGGTGTCTGTAGCTGGCGTCAACTGGTTTGTCGAAGGTGGCTTGATCTGGTGACAACCGTAGCCTGGCTGAACTTTGTTCTTCATCAGCCATTGCTTCATCGGCCGCCTGCACACTGTATTCTGCTGGCAATATAAACACCATGTTAACAGGCGCCGATGCCGTTTTCTTACCTTTTGAAGCTGAGTAGCCCTGAGTTGTATTGGAGGTGCCCTCATCGGCCTTGGTCACCGTGGATTTTATTCTCCACTCTTTTCTGGTCTTGGTTGGCCGATGGGGTATTTCAACTTGTTGCTCTTGGATTTGCTCTTTCCTCCTCAACCTCTGAACCCGCCGCTTCTGTGTCTTGGTGAATACGTCGCTTGGGCACCATTGGGGGTTCTGGACTTGCTCCTCATCTTCATCGTGTTGATCTTGGTGCATCGGCCCCAGCCTTTCATGTACAGATTTCCGTTGCTTGGCCGGCCGATGCGTTTGTCTGCTTGAGCTGCCCTGATAAGAATCTTCTGTACCACTGCATGCAGGGCACTCCTGGATAGATGGCAACCTCATCCCTTCATTCCAGCAGAAGCGAAAAAACTCGCACTCCCAGTGTGGGTCGTAGGAGTTGTCTTGATCGGCTTGGTCTTGAGCTTTTTCCTCCCGCCTCCGCTGATATTTTCTGATCAGACTCTCAGAGGTCTGATGAGGCCGCTTGCCAGTCCGATGACCACCGCCATCGGCCCTGTCCGCCCGCACCATGTTGACTGGGAACGGGTGGCCTTCAATCTTCATCGGCCGCTTGGCATCATCTATTTTAATTCTGCCCTGCTCGATGGCCGATTGGATTTGTTGCCGGAAGATCTTGCATTCATTCGTATGGTGTGAATAGGAATTGTGCCACTTGCAATATCTCCTTTTCTTGATGTCTTCGGCCGATGGCAATACGTGACCTACTGGCAGCTGAATCTGCTTTTCTTGCAACAGCAGGTCAAATATCTTATCGGCCTTGTTGATGTCGAAATCATATTTATCTTCCTTATCTCCTTTCTTGGCCCACTGGCAAGTTGTTGATTTCTTCATCCGGGCCCACTCGGCTAGGTCGACATCAGCGTCTTCATCGTCTTCATCGTCGGAGGCGTACTGATAAACAGTGTTAATCTTTTTTGCGAACTTCTTTGCCTCCTGGAATCGCTGCTCGTGGGCCGATACACGTTGTGCCAGCTGAGCGAGGCTGTCAAATTCCTGCGAAGAGAACCTCTCGCGTATCGGCCCTAGCAATCCCTGAAATGCCAGGTCGGCCAACTGGGAATCGGTCAGAGTGAGGCTATAACATCTGTTGCGTATGTCTCTGAACCTCTGTATGTACTCAGGGACCGATTCATCCACTCGCTGCCTGATGGCAGTCAGATCCGACAGTTTCATCTCTTGTACACCATTGTAGAAATATCTATGAAACTGTTTCTCCAGATCTATCCATCCTCTGATGGAATTGCAGGGCAAGGAAGAGAACCATGTGAATGCAGACCCTGATAAGGACAGAGGGAAAAACCTTACCCTCAACGCCTCGATAGCCGATGCCTCCCCGCACTGCGCTAAGAATCGGCTGACATGCTCATATGTCGAGACGTTGTCCTGTCCCGAAAACTTGGAGAAATCCGGGATCTTGTATCGGCCCGGCAATGGTACCCTGTCAAATTCCTCGGGATACGGGTGCCGATACACTGTAGAGTTCTCTTTGGGCTTCAAGCCGAATTGATCTCGCATCACTTCGGCTATCATGTCAGCCCAGTATCCTACGGGCCGATGCGGGAGGTCCTGCTGGTAGGATTGTTGGAGGCCCTCTGCTTGATAGTGCCTGGGAGAGTACGGTTGATAGTGGTGATCCAGGTTCTGCGCGCCGTACTGCCCTGCAGTGTACTGCTGATAGCCTTGTGGCACGTTGTATGCAGCTTGAAGTGGAGGACTATTGAACGCCGGGGCTTGCGGTTGTCCGGCCGATGGCTGGTGGACGGGAACTTGCTGCATCGGCTCAACCACCGGTTGCTTCCCCTTGGTCCATTGAGCGTACTGTTCCTCGGTGATGTGCTGAGGGCTTTCTCCCGCCTGCTTGGTGAGGACCAGCGGCAGGGTTGTTGTTGGTTGCGCCGATGGAGGTGGCATCGGCGCTGTCGGCTGAGCCGTGCTCAGGTCGTTCCTCAAGGTCCGATAGGCAGGGAACTTATTTTCTGGCAGGTAAATCGGGCCTTGAGGCTTGTACTGATGGATTGAACCATCTAGGATCGACTTGACCGTATTGGTCAACGTGTTCACCAGGATCCCCGACTGGTTGACTAGCGCAGAGTGAACTGCGGAGTCGATTCGGTCTTGCAACGTCGGCGCTGCGGTGTCTTCAGTTTTTACAGCGTGATCGTGCGCCGCCGCTGACGTTGCAGCTCCATCTCCAGAACTCGGCATGACCACCTTGGACTTTTGAATCAAGGTGCCCTGCCGAGTCCTAGAATATGTTTGCAGGTACATATTCTGGAACTGCGCGACCAGACTCTCCATCTCAGCTTTTTGTTCTGCGCTGAGCTGGTCGGCGGTCACAGGAATGACGTTCTCCTCAACGATCTCGGCCTGCTTCGACATCTCGAGGTGTTCTTGTTGCTGGTGAGAAGCTTGTGTTCTTGAGGTCCCACTGGGCGTGCCAAAAGCGTGTTGGCGCAGAATTTTGACCCGTCCAGCAACCAAACGGGTTCCGCGTTACCACGGCGGCCTGGGAGATCTGCTTAACTCCAGTGCAGGTCCAAATGGCTTGCCTAGTCGTAAGTAGAGTGTGCCAGTTGATTTGATCTGCAATCAACAAGATTAAACAAGTAAACCATGTGAGAACCGATGGCCGATCGGCTGATAGGCCGATATTGCATCGTGAAGGCCTGGCCGATAGGGCAAACCTATATCGTCTTACTTGAGGTAGTAATAAGATAGAACTAATAAAGTAGATCTAATCTCATCGGCCCATGTGATCATGTTTATAGCAAATTACTGGAATCGGCCGATGAGGGTAGCATGAAGATAAATACACTAGCTAATACTCTAGTGTAAACTTATACAAGCCAATCGGCCAATATAAATATACCAACCACAGAGAGATCCTGAGAATACCCTGTAATCAATGTATTTATGTTTACCAATCCACCTGCATAAGTGGCAAACACGTGCAAGAACATAAAATAATCACATGCATTAGGTAAGACCGGCTGAAACCCCGGCGCTATCCTTAATTACGATCAAAAACAGGCTTTAGGTTAAACCTCGAAACACGACTAAGGTCGATAGCAACTCAAAGTGTAGATCGAGAATTAACATAAAGAAAATCAAGTCTTCGATCGCTTTTGGGGATGGTAAATGTATTGAACAATTTAGCCAAGCATAAGAATTAAACCATCGTCAGCAATAAACCTTAAAACGAGTAAACCGCTGGCAAGGCTTAATTAAAATACCTGTCAAAACTATTCAAGACATGATAATCGACGATCACATCATCAAGGCTTAATGTGTCTAAAACGACACATTAGCCCCGACGATGCAGATCGTCGGGGACGAGTTCTTACCTCTACTCCGAGGAAGCAAGAACTCGTTGAAGAAGACCTCTTGCGAGGGTTGGCGATGCGCCGAAAGTAGATTGAACTGGTTTTTGTGTGATTGATTCGAGAGAGCTTACATGTACAAACTATCGGGATATTTATACCCGAGGTTACAACAGAACCCTTGTAGGGCACGATCTTATCTACAACTAACAAACAAGTCCTTGCGGCAGACTTAAGCCACAGATTAGATCTATACTACTTAATTTACAAGATACAATTGCCTAAAACCGAGCTTTATCTCTATTTGGCAACTTCCTTGAAGCTTACTTCGAGCCCAGACCAAGCCCACGTTGACACTGTCAACTCACAACCCGCATCGGCCCATGACCAAACCAAATCCGTATCGGCCGATACGCTCTTTATAGCAACACCTCCCCAGTCCGATACGGTTACCGGGTCCGATACAAAGCCTGGTCCGACTTCAACTCAATCCTTCTTCTCTGCTTCGGTTTCCTCTTTCCTTTCCAAGTCGATTACCAAAATCCGTCGTCAACACTTGCCCTCTCGTTTCTCGCGCCCACGCCTCCACTAACCCCACTCGCCCGCTTGCGGCGCACGCGGCGGTCGTGCGGCTGTGGCGGTTGAGGAGGGGCAGATCGTGTGCGCATTAATCGCGCTCGGTTACCGCGAAAAGCGCCATCATCACATCCCCAGGCGAAACGGACCGACGTGTCCCGATCCGCGCGCTGCCTCGAGTAATGTTGCGGTTACGAAGAGACCGCTCATTAATGTCGGTGGGCATTCCACGCCGATAAGCGCGGCTCGCGACCGTAGGAGTCCTGCCCGTCTTTGGGGCCGGTCCCACCTGTCATCGGGCCCGAGAGGTGGCATCAAGCCTGGGTGCCCCCCTGGTGTGGGGCCACCCGGGTGTAACGCCGGGGGCTACTGTCGGTGACATGGGACCGGGGGTGTCGAGACCGAAGGGAAGGGCGGCCACAGTGATCCACGTGGCCCGTTCCCCCGGAGGGGTCAGGCCCGAGGGTGACGTGGCGGCTGCCCTCCCGGTCTCCCCCCGGGGTCGGGCCGCTCCTGAATCTGCCCCGAGGGCTAGGGCGCCCCGACCCCCTGTGGTTTTGGTGCCACGCGTGCAGGTTAGGTGAGCGTGGCAGAGCTCACCTAACCGCATTTATGGCGGTTCAGACGAGCGCACTATGCCGCATTTAATGCGGCGTGGCACATGCCTATCCGGTCCGTGACCGGTCACAGCGAGTGACCGATCACAGACCGGTCAAATCGCGGGTTAGGTGGCGCCAGGCGACCTGCGGCACGTCTCGCCCCGTCCCGTCAGAATGATGAGAGCCCTCTGTCTCTCGTCTCTCAGCCGGAGCTGGCGTGCCAACTCCCGGAGTTGGTATGTCAGTCCCGGTCAGATGCATTCCAGATTCCGACGCAGGCGAGACGAGAAAGTCGCCCGTCATTTAATGAAGGTTGAAACGGGCGTCCCCCGGATGGGCCGGCTGGCTGAGCAGAGGCGTGCTGCGGCGTCTGTCAGAGGCTGCTTCCGGTAGTAGGATAGCCCTAATTGTAAAAGAATGTTTTCTTTCTTAGGCAGCTTGTGGCCCATGTGGTAGCCCCTTGCCATATAAAAGGAGGCCCAGGCCTAGGAAAGGGGCGGGATCGATCAGACTCTGGCTGACTTGCTCTAGAGGCTGAACTCTCTGGATTCTTTCACACTCCCAGATCCACCAGAACACAGGAGTAGGGTGTTACACTTCTTAGCGGCCCGAACATGTCTAAATCGTCTGTGTCCACGCGCTCTCTCTCGCTGAAATCTCTCAGATCAGGGGCTAAGAATCTCACCTTGCGCCCCCGGCCGAACCGGCAAAGGAGGACCTGCACGGTTTCCTGGTGAAGAGTTCCACGCTCCGTCAATTAGGTATATAGATTAGCCTCGTAAAAATTTAAATGATTAAGCTTTGTCTGAAACTCCAGTACATGAGAATGCTTCGATTTTTCTTTTTCGATTATGTGTAATCGGTGGGTTGTTGACTTGCAAATTAATGCATTAAGGCAGCGTTTGGCAGGGCTGTGTTGGAAAAGCACACAGTGCGTACGAAAACGAAACGGTCCATTAGCACGTGATTAATTAAGTATTAGCTAAATTTTTTAAAAAAAATGAATTAATTTGATTTTTTAAGCAAAATTTTTTGCAAAAAAAAAATACCGTTTAGTAATTTAAAAAGTATGTGCGTCTCGTGCGTGCGGGGAAAACTGGTGCCGAAACACAACCTTAAGCGTAGTGGTGATTGTATGGGATTCATTGCTCTGTTTTCCTCTCATTACGTCTCAGTGAAAATAATTGTCCGATGATTGCCAACTGTTCATGCATGCTTTGTCAGAGGAGTATCGTGTCAGCTAGACACCAGGAGCAGCCAACACTTGCCGCTCTTGCGTCTTCTCATCTCACGCAACGTGTAACCAATTTTGTGTCGTATCTAACACCCGTTACGAATCAATTTAGTGACGTTTTAACCTCGCTTATATATATAGTTCAACTCGATTGATAACCAAGCTTAGCCAAGGCAGTTCATATGTGTTTGATCATCTTTTCGTTTGCAGCTGGTCGACTCGACGACCCCGGCCATGAGCGACGGCGAGCACGGCCAGTCGAAGCCCGTCTGTGCCGACGACGTCTACCCGCCCTCCGCCGCCGACCACCACCAGGCTCGCCATGACCGCGACAAGGTTGTCGCCGCCGCCGGCCAAGATGGTGGCGGCCTTCGTGTCACCGAGACCGACCTCCTCGCCGGCAAACGCGTGGTCACCGCCACTGACGGCGGACAGGTGATGGCGCAGTTCACCGTGCCGGTGCCGGGCGCGGAGGTGGCGGAGGAGACGGACGCGGTCACCATCGGCGAGGCGCTGCAAGCAGCGGGGACGACCTCCGCAGGATCCAAGCCCGTTGACCCCGCCAACGCGGCAGTGGTGCAGGCCGCCTGTCCGGGGTCATCCCCGACAGCGTGGCTGCCGCGGCGCAGCAGGCCGTCGAGGCGAACATGAGGCGCCGCCCCGACGCCGACGCCGACGGGAAGAAGATTAACAAGGCCACAACGCTCAATGACGTGGTGGGCGGCGCCGTGAAGGTGCTCCCGGTGACCGACAAGGTGGCGGTCGTCGCAGCGTGGAACACCAGGAGGCAAGTCGATGGCGGCGGGGAGGTAACACGATCAGTTCAGTCCCGGTCCAAGACGATCAAGAAGCCAATCCCGCGTCGTGTGGATGCTTTTTTTTCCGCGGGGAAAGCGATCGCCGATCTTAGGGACAAAGCGCATGCGGAAACGAAGGCCGTCGCTAGATCGGATTTACGAACGAAACATCAATGTGGCGAACAGAAAATTATCAAATTTTTAAATAGTTAAGATTACTATACTTGACGACGACTAGTACCGTACATTTTTTTCATTACAGAATCATAATCATAATCATCAGGTAATCAGATAACCAACGGATATGGTATTACACGGTACCTGCCACTGCCAGCAAGGCACTTCCTACATCACCATAATGCTAGGTCCATCCGCGTTTCACGATTTGCGCTGTCACAGCTCTTCAAGTCACATTAATCCACTTAAAAAGGAGTCGTCAAGCTCTTCCATGGCTCATATGCCCCGGTTTGAAACAATTTATTATTCAGCACATTATTATAAAAAATTGTTTACTTCACTATAGTGGTAAATCAAATATAATTTAGAGCACATGGTTTGGTAGAAAAGTTCTTTAAGAATACAAATTTTTAGAGACGTAGAGAAAACAATATATTATAATAATCTAATGAAATAGCCGAAAAGAATGTGTGGCTTCCTTTCCCATAATATCCCCTATAAAAGATGCAAATGAGTACCATGCCCAGCTTCTACTCTTCTTTTCTTCTTTATTGCCTTTTTTTTCGTCCTTAGAAAAAGCTTCCCTATTGTCTACTTTTTCTGTTTCGTAAAAAAAAATTTAGATTAAAATGTGACGTATTCTAATACTATGAATATTAGAAGTCTCTTGTTTAAATTTGTAGTACCAAAATATGTCATTTTATATTAAACTTTTTTTTATGAGACGAGAAAATAGGCTAAAAAGTCAAATCTTATCGTTGTCAAGGTTTTTTTTCTTTTTATTTTTGAGAGTCCCGCCAGCCGCAGTCTTTCCCTTTCTCTTTCTCGCCAGCTACCCCTCCATACTGCCACGTTCCCACCCAAACCCCGGTGTCTTAGTACAAAATTATCCGTTATTGAATATAGTTCGTAGAACATCATTAAATATGAAAACATTTGGATCGACTTTTTAATTTTGGTAACAACGCACGGGTACCAGATAGTTGCTACAGTAGTTGGTTTAACGTCCTAGAACCAGACCCCTTAATCAACCGCAAAAGCTGACGTAGCGACATGTCAAACATAAGAGCATTGTCCAGCACCACGGCTGCCTAGCATTTTCTTTACCCTTTCTCTACTAGTAAGCGGTGGGTTCTCAGATTCTGCAACGTCCTGGCACTATACTAAAGAGCTAAACCAAGCCATTGCGTTATGGACAATGTAATGTGATGAACCATTTTACGCATATACAAGGCTCTCACTTGATCCACTGAAAAATCCACAAGACAACGTGTCATTCGTGGTTCGTGCCACAGTGGTTCTGACGAGGTTTCAGCCCCAGCAAGGATTCCCACAATAGAGTCAGCTACATTTGCTCCTGAACAATGTTGTAAACAGATATCAGGATCTCCACACTAATCAAAATTATGATAAGCCATTCCAGAAAATCAGACTTCCTGTTCTGAAGGATCTCTTGAAGAAACCGAATGTTGTGCTGCAGGTTAAAAGTATGCTGAAAACATAAGGACACAATGCAAATATTTACAATGCAAGTAATAATTTTAAAAGAACACTCAAGTGAATTATAAAACGTTCTACATTTACATGAGCCTTACCTCAACAAATTTCAACTTAAAATCAAGGTTCCCAAATCTTTGGGTTAACTCATATTCATCTCGAAGGTATTCCCAAATCTGAGCATACTTTGCGTTCATCCAAGCAATGTCTGACCTGGAATTGACAAAGTTCTACAGTAAGTATGTGAGAACAGATAAAGCTTTCTAAATAGTGGCATAAATAGCAAAGATAAAGTTTAAATGCAGAACTCCAAAAGATTGATCTAATGCATGTGAGACAGTGCTGGGATAAAAAGTAATAAGACAGAACAAACAACCTCAGTAAATTAATACAGCTCACACACCGATTACCAACAGCAGACCTAATTCCAGTGGACAACAAATACTGCGTTTCGCATGATTATGGTATCCCGCTTTAGGAGCTTTGCATTCCAAATTAATATTCTAGACCAGCTTGCATGGATACAAATAAAAATGTGTGAACATTGCATGAAATAAACAGTACTCTAGTCTAGCATGATAAGGCAAATGCATTCACAACATATGTGTATTTCTAAGTAATATGCAACACAGAGCTGAACAGCATGCAAAAAAATGCTCTTAATATGGGGAATGAAAGGAGGAGGTTTATTAAAGACTACCACCGTCCTAAAATGTAGCTATTTTTAGCACAGTACCATGTCCCAAAATGAAGCTATTTCTCTACCTACATCCTCCCCTCAACCAATCACAACCATTCTCCTTCACCTACTTTCTCTTCTCAACCAGTCATAAACTTTCTCCAATCATTCACACATACTTTCTTAATATCCGTGCCAACCTTAAAAATGCTTATATTTTGGGACGGAGGAAGTACATAGTTCTCAGTATGGTGTCCTACTCACCTTTCAAAAAGCCCAAGCTTGAGAATAACATCTGCCAGGTTAGAGTTAGCCTTTCCTACCAACTGGAAAAGCTTTTTCCTTTCCATAGTGAAGGTACCAGTCTTTTCCATTCCACGATTTATATCCGTGAACTCAGCTACCATTCCATCTACCTGACAATGAAGATAGCTAAATAGATATTTCCAAGTTTCAACGTTTCGTAACCATACATGTGAAATGAACTTGTACGTACTTGCCGGATATAATAGTCAAGGGCAATACTCTGACCAAGGACACTTCCAATTGTACGAATCCCATCGATACTTAGGTCCCTGAGTATGATGAAGTCAAGTCCACCCTGCATCCATGTCTCCAAGGTAGGCTTCTCAACAACAGCATAATCTGAAGTTGAAGGTTTCAAATTTTTATGTCCGAAAAAGTTCCAACGAAACAGAATACTACAATAGTAGTCACACCAAGAAGATGCAGAAAATAGTGGACATGCATATATGTACGTAGTAGGTTTATTATGGGACTATTGGATGTCCAGCTGGTTCTGCCCAGCCTAGCTAGGCTGAAGTGGCATACATGGGGTATATGTGCAGCAAGATTGTTAGTTTGGTTCCTTGGCTCCTTAGTTGGAAAATCGAAATATATTTCAGTAGTGAATAGTTACTTATCCAGATATTTAGTCATTTTTAGCTCATTCAAATTGACCACATGCTACACATGCTACCTTGTAATAACCAAGTCAAAACAGGATGTGAATAAGAAAGCAAAGATTGCAAGTGTATGAACCAAAAATAGCTAAAGGTGTCTCCAAAGTTGTAACTTACAACTATGTAAGTTTGTTTGCCAGCTGTTGATCAATGAAAACAATTAAAATTTTAAAGTGTAGCCTACTATGGAGCAGTGTTGTGGAAGACGGATGTCGGACAGAGAGGGTACCGCCAAACGTTTAATTATTATGTGGACAATTAATCGGAATTTGACAGAAATTTAATGTTCTATAAAATGAGTACATAGTTGAAAATAGTTGCCCTTTTTTGAGACATAAATGCACATAACTACAAATATTGAACATATTCTCATTATGTTTAAATAGAACAACCATGAAGTGGCTTTAATTCAACATATTTTAAAGTTCATAATGCATAGTTGTGCATCAAACAGTGAGCTGTGGGTGGGTAGTTGTCGTGGGCTGGGACGTGTGATCATGCCCGATTATACGGACGATTAGTAAAAAAATGACGGATTAATCAGTAATGATGGTGATTACATGTTCAGGAACGACTAATGAAGACCGTTTCGCCAAAACGTGACGGGAGCTTGCTGACTCCGTTTTAACGGCTGTATCAATCGTTTTCCACAACACTGCTATGGAGGCTTCTTTCAGCATGGATATGCTCTACTCAACATCATATCACCATCTCACATGGACTAGGAAAACATCAAATATCCGTGTTCCAGTACTAACTTGTCATTAATCCTCAACACAACATTCACATGATAAGGAAGGACCACAGCGGCCACATAAGATAAATATTGAAGTACTCTACTGATTCAGAAAAAAAAAAGAGCATATCTTGAGTAGAATAAGGGATTACCATCCTTTCTCATCTCTGGAAGTAACCCTGATGCATGCTTCTCAACAATTTTCAGGTATCCATCTGCTTCATGATCAGAAACATTAAACAGCACAATGGACCCGTATTGGAACACCACCATATAGTGGCAATGACTTTCATCTATGATACCAGCCCTAAAACCCTGAAGAAAACATGCAGGCGAGAAGTATTAGTGCAATCATACTCACATCGTTGCTACAAGCAAGCAAGTACTCTCTCTAGCATGGTTTAATAAAAAAAAAGCAATAAACTCATTAGGCAAAAGAAAATCAAAGTTGCAAGGACACTTGAACATAAATTCCCGCCGCATTCAGCCTATATATATTCCATAAAGGCAAAAGGAGGCTTGTGAAGCTGTGTTGTATACCACTAAAGCATGATGTATGTTATCAGGCAGAGCAGAGTGGAGTCTCTCTCCATTCAAATAACCACAACCTAATGACGGCATAACAACTGAACATTGCATTAACTAAAAATATGGCATTACAACTGAACATTGCATTAACTGAACAAATTTCTGAATTATAGCAAATTCCAGCGATAGCATTCCACCAAATTGAGCACCAGACATTGAATTGTGCAAAAAGTAGATGGCGCTATTACCTCTGGGTCTCCCTTGACATCGTAGTACCTGAGGACGACGTAATTGGTAGCACGCGAAGTGGGGGGGATGACATTGAAGGAATTCTGGGACTGGAGGCTCTTGAGGTTGATGCTGCAGCAGCGCGCGCGAGAGAGAGACAGGACAGGAGTGACTAGTGACAAATACTAATAATATATAGAGTAAATTTCACAAAACCCCAGGTTTTGAGACACTTGTAACGCAAAACCCTAGGTATTATGATTTGTTTCAAGGAACCCTAGGTTTTAGGGCAAAATGTTTCAAGAAACCCCATGTTTACATCAAATAATCATAATTCCATTATTATATATGATGTTGTTAGTATATGTTCAGATTAGTAGGCTCAAAATACATATCCTAATTTATCTTTCTCATTACTCTTGCATCACACGATTGAAAAAACACAGCACAACGCCACAACCTGACTAGTAATGACACATTAACCAATTATACATGTAAACAATCATATTACCAGTAACCGACTTGTTAAAATGAGGCTAACACGCATATATACTCAAGAATATCTCTTTTTTTGCAATTATTATGGATAAATATATTAGAAAAAAACAACGATATAAGCTTAAACATGGGGTTTCTTGAAACATTTTGCCCCAAAATCTGGGGTTCTTTGAAACAAATCGTAGTGCCTGGGGTTCTGTGTTATGGGTGACCCAATACCTGGGGTTTTCTGAAATTTACTCTAATATATAATCTCGAGGGAATCAGGGAATGGAATAATGGATGGAGGCGAATAAGAGAGGAGAGAACCAACCTGGTGCAGGGGAAGTAGGCCTTGACGGGAACGAGGCGACTTTCGTCCTCCTGTGTGGCCTCGAGAATGTGCTCGTGGTAGTAGGCGTCGTCGTCGGAGGCGAGCTCGTCGGGCGGCAAGGGCGCGGGCGGGGGCGGGGGCGGGGGGCCGTGGTCCTTGCATTCGAGGTCCCTCCCGGTCCCGGGGGCCGGAGAGACGGAGGCGAAGGAGCGGAGGAGGAGGAGGAGGAGCGGGGGCCGCCGGGGCCGGGGCCGGGGAGGAAGGAGCCGGGAGCGCCCTAGGGTTTCGAGGGTTCTGGAAGGGGCGTGGTGGAGGACAAGGAGGGGCCTAAGAAGGCTCTTCTGGAAGGTTCGAATCCTACAGAGCTCCATCTCCTACTAACCCACCTCTCAAAAATCACATTAGAGAGACGACTATTGGAATGATTTATTTTTGAGGGGAGAAGAGTCAGAAGAAGATGATGAGCCGCGGCGGCGTCCTCCCCTCCTGTGCCTATGCCGCTGCCCGCTGTGCGTGTGGATGCCAAATTGCCAGGGCAAAGAGAAGAACGGAAATGGGGAGAATTTTTTGCATTTTTAATTTTATTTATTTAAAGATTTGTAAAAATAATTTTTCGTTTCGAAATATTACAGAAATAATCTCCTCTCGCCATCTGGAAGAGCGAGTTCTGCCGCGTCGTTGCAATTTTGCAAAAAAAGACCCTTGCCGTCCTCGGCAAGAGCGTTTTTTTTTACTATTCCCCAGGGGGCCGCCTGCAAAAGGGCGATCGCCGTGGCAATTTTGCAGGCGGCCCCCTTGCCGACCTTACAGAAGACGATTTTTGCCTGCGCAGGGGCCACCTTTAAAAAGGATGATTTTTGATTTTTTATAAAGTTAAACTATTTTCACTTTATTTAAGTAAGGTTATACAAATATAACAACATTTGTAACATTAAAAACTATCAAAATATATGTAACGTTAAATATAATAAAACTAAGTTGATAATATAAATGTTGCCATTTTTTTTTATAAACTTGATTAAACTTTTAAAAAGATTGATTTGAAAAAATCGAAATGACTTGTAATATGAAATATGTAACAGATAGATTGTAGTACTTTTTTAAGAAAACAAATTTCCTTGTAATTTGCTACTGAAACACATCAAAGCTGATCAGTTTTGTGTTCTCGATAAGAATATGAAAAAAGTGCAACTAGAACTATAGAGGGTGCGGCAAATTTGCAGGTAGCCTCCTCGCCGCCCTTGCAGAGGGCGATTTTTGGCGTAATCTCGCCCTCTGCAAGGGCAATTTTTGGTCGGCATCTCATAAAACCCCAATGGCCCGAGGAGGTGCTCATTTCAACCGGTCACAATTGAAGAAAAAAAAGAGAGAGGTGAGGAAGAAGGAGAAGAGCCGCGAAGCGTTGTTGCTGTGCTTATTCGATCGCAGGTTAGTACAATATCCCGACGTATGGTTATATTTTGTGTCGCATACTAGTGTAATTACCATGTATTTGAAATTTGTGAGTAGATCTATAGCACTTAGATGTGGACCCTAAATTTTTTGCGAGTAGATCTGTAGCACTGTGAGTAGATATGTTGAAATTTGTGAGTAGATCTGTAGCACTTAGAAGTGTGAATAATTTTAGGCTAAATTTGTTGTGCACACGTTTGGTTTGTAGTAGTACTATATTTGACCGTATGAAGGACGTTTACAATATTTGATAGTTATTTTTTAAACTGTAGGATGCCAAGGCGTGGAAAAGCTACCAACTCAAGGTAACGTAAATCGTTTCTGTGATATTTTGTGTTATTCGTTGTGCGTGAAATGAGGAATCCTAGATTAACGGGTTAGGGTGTTTCATTTATTGTTGACTTGTAGTTATCGCCCGAAGACTGGAAATGTCTTCGACCCATTGCCTTTGCCTAGCAGTGTTCCAGTGCCCATGTGCTGGTGCGGTGATCCTTGCAAGGTAGCCAAGTCCGATGAAGAGGAGACATACATGCAGAGATACTGGATGTGTGCCAATTTTGAGTTTGAGCCAACACCTGAGATACGCCGCATTAACTTAATGGTGAGGAACTGATGTTTTCTAATAATTATTTGGTGTATTAAGTAGTGTTGAACAACTTATTTGATTAGTAAACATTGCATTTGTGGCAGACCCCTCCACCGCTATGTGATTTTGAGCAGTGGATTGACACCGACATCAAGCCGCAAAACAAGGAGCGGTTGGAGTACATGCGGCAATGGGATGCAGAGCGCAAGGAGAAGATAGAGCAGAGACGCAAGGAGGAGGCCGCAGAAAAAGAGCACAAGGCTGAGGCGGAAAGGAGGCGTGTTGCTGCGTACAGGGAGGAGCGGGAGCGAAAGCTTGAGCGTGCGCGGCGAGCGAAGGCAGCAATGGAGGAGAATCCCGATGCGCAGAGGAAGGGAAAGTGGCCTCGTTGCACTCAGTAGTATGCACGAGTTGGTAGTTGTATGGTGTATCGATGAATAATGTTGCGTAACCTCGCAACGTGTAGCGAACTAACGAACTTGAAATGTTATTTCGCGTGTCTTCCATTTTCCCTTCCCTTCTCGCCGTTGTACTCCATTTGTGTTTCTCATTCACTTACTTTGATAACGACCAATCGTAGCCCTCTGTTACGCGCCGAAAGTTTTTCATCGTTTCGTTGAGTAGATGTAGCGAATGACATGAAATGTTTTCGTGACATATGAGTGCGGCGATCGAATAGAGTTATATACAAAGAGGTAACACAAAGTTACTAACTGTAAATATTACAAACATGTAGCACTAGTAGCCTACTGGCGAGGCCTCTTACCCCTACCCCTCCTAATGTGCCCCTGAGAGTACGTCAGCCTCTCAGCGGGCACGGCACGACCAGCGCGGACATCTGGTGCGGGCGTGTGCTGCGGCTGCTCCTGGCTCTGTGGTGGTGGTGCTCCACCAAGCTGAGAGGCGCCGAGAACGTCCTGCTCTGGGTCCTCCAGGCCGTCGAAGTTGTCGCCCTCACCAGACCCGCCCGCACCGGGCCCGCCCGCCTGCGACGAAGACTCGCCTGAACGGAAAATCCCCGCCGGGTAGTATCCTCCTGCAGATGACAAAAGTTAAGCAACATTTCACCCAAATAGTACGTTTGTTGCACTCATCGCAAGACGCTTGCTGACCTGGCGGCTGACTGAAGGGTGGAGGGACGGACGAACCGCTCGCTCGAACAAAGGCCGACGTGCTGGGCGGAGTCGCGAACGGCCGAGGGATCGACAATCCACTCGCTCCAGCAGAGTGTCCTGTCGGCAGCGTCGGACTTAGTAGACATTCAGTTTGTAATAACATGGCGAAGGTTTCGCATAGTGAGAAGGTACAGAACTAACCTGTGGACGCACCAGCACCGTGCGATGTCGATCCTGGTGTCGGGCCGCGTGGACGTGGAACAGCAGCTGCCGGTGGAGGTACCGCGTCCACGGCCGAACGACAAGAGAGGACGCGCATGATCGAACGCATCTTCGTCTGCATCTGCTCGAACGTCAACCTCTGCTCAACGTCGTTTAGGTGCAGTCCAGCGTCTAACCTCAGCATCACCGCGTTGATGTCGGTGTTCATGGCGCGTGCAGCGTTGACCTGCGGGAATCATTATTAATTAGGTTTGTCAGTCTCATATGTACCAACCGCGTAGTACGAAAACAAGAAGTACGAGAAACATGGACGTACCTGTGGAGCGGCCGCGGTGAAGGTGACGCGGGCACGTGTGCGCGGCAAGTACCACCGAAGGTAGGCAGTGTAGTTCTCCTCCGAGTGCGGGTGGACCTCGGCAATCACCTCCTCGGTGGCTACCAACCAGTCCTCGACGTACGGCAAGATCCGAGGTGCCCACAGTGTCCTTGCGTGCTGTCCCCGTCGAGTCAACCTGCAAAGAACATAATGGTCATCGAACGTTCCGCGCGTAGTCGACATAACAATAGTAAAGGTGAAAGAGAAATACTCACTGGTGGTCCTGGGCGCGCGACGGGTATCGGTACGTTCACTGGGAAGCCCTGCCTCAGTCCGAACTGCCTCATAACACGGTAAGGGCAGTGAGGCTCGACGAAGATGTCGAAAACCAACGGCACCACCGTCAACCAGTACGCCGCGTCACGCGTGCACAGGGCAGACAGACCTAGAGGTGCTCTCTCCGCGACCACGTGGTGCGTGTAGGGCTCCCAGACGACGTCCGAAGGCTGCAGACGGTCGAACTCGAAGACAAACTCCGGGTAGCTCCATCTGACCTGGACGTGGGCGTAACGGCACTGCAACACAAGGAGAACCAACTCATCAGAACATCAGTCGCACACAATCTAAAATTTGAAATGAAAACAATTTGTACTTACGTTGCGGCGGCACCAGTACGTGCCCATCGTCGGCCCGTCGGCTGGGTGGTCCGGTACCGGTCCTGAAGCGTACGCAGCGGTGTCGACGATCGGTCGGCCGATCGCGAACCGCTCAGCTGGCCAGAGCTGAATAAGGAGAGGGCAGCCTGCGAAAATCGCTCCAGGATCCGTCTTGCAGCAGGCCTCGCACAGCGCACGGTACGTGGCTGCGAGGACTGCAGAACCCCAGCTCCACTGCGGCACGGCCCCTAGCTCCACATCCGCGATCGCCCGGGTGTAGTGGATCAGACCCGTGTCTACTGCGTGCCCGGTGGTGCTGGTGAACATCACCCAGCCAAACATCCACAGTAGGTACGCCTCTAAGGACCGTCTGAGCGAGTACTCATCGGCGTCGGGGTGGAGCTGGTCGGTCTACAACAAAAAGCAAATGATGTTAAAACTCGTAAGATTTCTAGGAAAGTAACAAAGTGTAATTAGTTAAGCATTATTAGTTTTTAATCAATTAAAACCGATGCAAAGGGTTTGAAAATTTGCAGTTAGGCCCCAAGTCGCCCTCTGAGAGCGCGATTGGGGATTAGTTTTGCAAATTTTTGAAACCTAAAATTATTTTTGCAAATCTTTAAAAATTAGAAATTAAAAATGCTAAAAATTGTATAAGTTAACTTACTGTGAACTGCAGGAGCCAACCCTTCGTAGGCCCGGCGGTGGTGTACATGTTCGGGGGAGCAACTCCAGGGAGCCCAGGTAGCCTCATCACGGGAGCGAATCGCTCCATGATATCCTCCCTCCAGCCACCAGCACCGTCCACTGGGCCGACTGCCTCCCCGGCCAGTGGAAGCCCAAGCAGGTACGCGACGTCCTGTAGCGTAGGTGCCATCTCCCCACAGGGGAGATGGAACGTGTGCGTCTCCGGCCGCCACCGATCTACCAAAGCAACCAGCAGCGACCGGTCCGCATCCCAGCGCTTGGCCGGGTCGTTCTCGTCCGCCTGCGCCTCAACAAGCCTGCATATCGCTATCAGGCCTGCCTCACGCAACCTGCGTACCGTGGAGTTCAACATTAGTACCACATTCCAAATAGCCAAAAAAAGCCATCAAGTAATTAAGCTCTATCGTACCACGGAACGTGTCGTGGATCGGCCCGCAACAACTCGCGCGACGGGCGTGGACGAAAGGTGGTAAGCTGCGCACCCTGCACCGCCGACAAGTACGAACGGTGGCTCCTGTCCAGTGCCCTACTGAGGAGAGCCGGTGTCTCGTCCGCCATACCTACATACGTAAGAGTGATTACAAATAAGCAATTGATAACGAAGAAAACATTACACAAATTGTTCGTTACAATGGTAATTCGTAACGCTAAAGGTACACTACACAAATGATAGCAACATTACAATAGTTAATGTCTCAGAAAGATAAATATTACACACATGACAAATGACAACAGCATTACAATAGTTCATGTCTCACAAGGATAAATATTACACACATTACAAATGACAACAACATTACAATAGTTCATGTCTCACAAGGATAAATATTACACACATAACAAATGACAACAACATTATAAATACTACATCAATTGGATCACCGCTAGACTAAAAGGCTGACAGGAATAATCAAGTCATTGCATCGCCAGCGGATGACGTAGTCGACGCACGAGAACGCCTAGGACGTGGTCGCCTCATTGTTGTTCCTTCTCCCGATGGACGGCGGCCATCGGTTGCCTGTCCAGATAGATCAGAACCTGCGACGGTTGGAGATTGCGAATTCTTCGGGCATTTCTTGTAAGTATGCCCGCGCTCATCGCATTTGCTGCACCGTAGAGTCCTCCCCCCTGCCTCCGACTCGTCCATGTCGTTTCTGATGCGTCTCGACTGACGCCGGCCCTTTTTCAACCTTAACTTCGACGGATCTGGAATGTAGAACACTTGTGGCCTCATAGTTGTATAAGATCTAGATATCCCGAACCCATATATCTCCTCCTTCCATGTATGAAATATTGCTTCTTTCCTGTAGTAGGGTGACACATAGATATCGGGAAGTATGCCGCAATCCCCAGCTGCTGCAAGTACGTGTGAGCAAGGCAGATGTCTAAGCTTGGGCTTCATGCAGCTACAACTGCAACCGCCGTCCGTATGAAGCACACATTCCTGCACAGCTTGAACGCGGTTGATGTCGCGCCTTCGCCTGTTCACACACATGATCTCGTACCTATGAACTTGGGTACCTTGGGGAATAACTCTGTGCTTCATAGCCTTTGCTCTTTTATCTTGCATATACTTTGTCACCACACTCCCAAATACAATTTTGTTATCTTGCATCGAAGGGGCAATTTTCTTGTATCTGTCCCTAAAGTATGCCTGAGTGCCATGAAGGATAAATTCCACAATACCGACCAGTGGGAGTCCTCGCACTCCTCGCATCACCCAGTTGTACACCTCGGCCAGGTTGGTTGTCATTATACCATACCGAGACCCGTCAGTGTCATACAACAGAGACCACTTTTCTTTCGGTTCATTCTCTATCCACTACGAGAAATTATGTATTGATGATGCCGACCTTCTTCTCATTGTTGGCGGGTCATCATGTAGTGGACCAAGAGATACTGGAGGATCGTCATCCTATGGCCGACGAGATTGCTCGTCGGTTTGCTTTGTTGTCAGCTCATCCAACCTCCTCCACAACTCATTGAATTTTTTCTCCTGATTTTGACCACATGGCCTCTTAAATAAATCCATCAGGTGCTTGTTCTTGAATTGCTTGTAGAAATTGGCTCCCATATGACGCATGCACCACCTACTCCGAACATCATGCCACCTGGCTGGAAGTCCCCTCTCTGGCCAACCATTCTGCAGGTAGTCAATTGCCTTCAACATGCCCGCATGACGATCATGAATGAGGCAAACATTGGGCCTCATACGCACAACTTGGCAGCGAACTCTCTCCAAGAACCAATACCAGCTTTCGGTGTTCTCACTCTCGACAAATGCAAACGCCATAGGTAAAACCTGGTTGTTCCCATCGGCTCCAATCGCCGTCAGTATCTGACCTCTGTATTTGCGTGTCTGTTAACGACGAAATTTGGTAAATCATGCAGAGTTAAAGCCGAAGCCGATTGGAGGAGATAAGCGGTTACAGAAACAGAGTATGAATCGGCTGCAAGCCAAATCGGCTATGGTGTGCATCGGCTGAAACAGAATCGGATAAGGATAGCCGATATAGCCGATTCCAATGAGGAGATGGCAGGATCATTGTCGGGTTCGGTTGGTGTGCTTCATGAGGATTGCCACGTGCGGATTGAGTCCAAAGAAGGCAATTGTATCTATTAATTAGAGTATTTGTTAGTTTCCTTTTATCTTTAGGAAAGTTTCTTTCTTGTCCTACAAGGACTAGTATCTCCCCATGGGTATAAATATGTACACCCGGGGTTATTGTAAGACATCAACTCTCGATCAATACAATTCGGCGCATCGCCACCTTTTACTCTGTTACGGTTTGTTTATCAACCGGCGGAATTTGGCACCTGACGCGGGGCTGCATCGGTTGTCGATCTCCGGCGAAGGGGTAAGTCCAATGTTCCGCCGGTTCAGGCAATTGTATCATCTACGCCGGCGTCGTTCAAGGCTGCATCAGTACATTCGACCTCTTGGATTGCTCTGGTTTGGATAATATATTTGCCTGGCTATTTATCATATGTCTTCTGTTAATCTAGTATTAGCATCTCGATTTAGCTTTATCGGCTGCTTCTCGTTTTAGGGTTTCTGCCGGTATCGACTAAATCGTCTTGCTAGATTAGATTAGCTTAGGCATCTACCACCCTGAAAATCAGTCAAGGGCTTGATCATCTAGATACCGTGTTTCTTTACATACTTAGTGCTGCATCAGTTGAGTTTGACCTACTAAGTCGTGCTTAGAACCATGAATCTCTAGCCTGCTTTTTGATTGCCGATAAGGGTTTCATCGGGGTTTCAGCCGATGAGTTATCTGGACATTGCATCGGCTTATAAGGATTGCATATAAGTTGAATTTGGCCGATGACAATAAAGGTTTCACTGTTTAATCTAATCTTGTGGATTTTATGGCATTGGATCTATGCTAGATTTACTTCATCGGCTATGCTATGAATATATATAATCTCTCTCTTGAGATGTGTTTAGACATAAGTGATTTATACTGTCTCGGCGCCCTGTCCGATCTATCCCAATCACTTAGTTTAAATATGTTTTGAGATTTAGATTATGTATCATTGATATC
This sequence comes from Oryza officinalis, assembly GCA_008326285.1. Classification (NCBI taxonomy): domain Eukaryota; kingdom Viridiplantae; phylum Streptophyta; class Magnoliopsida; order Poales; family Poaceae; genus Oryza; species Oryza officinalis. The sequence continues at coordinate 55,244,064 of BDMV01000007.1, read as the reverse complement.
TACAGCCGATCGAGTATGTCTAACTTTCGTTTCACTTTATCGAATCATTGCCGATCTAATGCATATTATCATCAGCCGATTGTCTCTTTGTCAAGTGTCAGAATCTACATTGAACACATAGCCGATAGCTCAAAACCCTATCGCTATCGGCTGTTATCAGGATCGACTGGAATTACTACATCGGCTATGTTGGCCGATCGGTTCTTTGATCTGTCGTTTGTGTATCTTGTCAGTTGCAGGATCAAACTGACTGGCACGCCCGCATCTCACCAAGATTTGGACCTGCACTGGAGCTAAGCAGATCTCTCAGGCCAGTGTGTGTTTTTTGCATCAACAGTGTCAAGAAGGTTCCATCTATGCACAACACAGGGCGACAGTGCACAAATGCGTTGATGCAAGCACCCAACGAGAAAAAGGCTCTTTGCAGCACGCTCTTGCTCGGGTCATTAGACAACGGAAAGGTCTGAATGTCATAATAGGTATTGGGGTTTCTCTGCGCAATGGTGCCTAACAGACGAGGCAAGTTATCATAGGATGCTTCAAATGTGCCATACCTCATCTCCAAAATCTTTTGTTTCGCCCTCCAAGCCTTGTAGTAGCTTATAGTATACTTGAATTTGTTTTCAATGTGCCTAATAATGGAGCCCAGTTCAAAGTCCGGGTTACAAACCACATCGCTGTACATCTCACCGGCAACAAAAGCTGAGGTGATGTTGCGGTGATACTTATCAACCCCTGGCAACCAACATGTGTGCTCACCAACAATGCTCACTTTCCAATAGTCATTTCATTTTCCCTTATATGCATGAACGCGCCACGGATAATCATCCTTCGTGCACTTCACGTCATACACACAGTTGGTAGACTTCACCACCCTAAACTCTCTATGCAAGGAGACCGCCCAATGCTTCACCGCCTCTTTCATGTCTTCCTTATGCGCATACCTGGCACCTTGGATTACCTCGTTATCCTTGTATTCAAAGGGTGCTTACTGCCCCTCTGAGATAACAAGTTGAGAGAAATCGGCTTTTGTCCAATCAACGGGCAGTACATCTTCCTCTTCATCCGATGATTCATCGCCCTCTGCCAGCTCATTTTCAGAATCTTCCCTCTCCATTTCCTCAACAATTGCTTTGATTCTCTCCCCCTCATCAGCCACGCCTATTGCCTCCTCCAACCTTGCTTCGTTACCCCCAGTTCGCATCGATGGTCCAACATTCTCCATAGCATTGCTAGGACCTTCACCATCCTCTGTTTGCACTGTAACACTGCTATCGATTTCATCCAATGCCACAAAAATAACAAGGGGCCAGGACCTTTCAAATGCCATCTCTACATAACGTCTCCAGGACTCGGTGTTATCTACAGGCATTAGTTCCCAATAATATCCTTCCGTTGCACGACTGACTACAACGGATAGAGACATTGTGTTCACTCTTGTATCCACTTTAAATCCACGTAGTAACCAACTATAGACTGACTCAAATGTTTTATCGGCTGGCCTATCGATGCCCTTCGATTTCATACTAAATTCTGACAGATCAACACCATCTCGACCATATCTAACATTGCCTTCACCGTGAACTATCTGAAATATGACCTTGCTTGCCATTGTGCCTGATAAACACATTCAAACTGAGTTTATTTCGTAATACGAATATGTTGCCTAGATCAATCTGTGCCTAAGTTAAATTCTATAACATTATGTTCTCTCTTCTAGGTCTTAAAATATACCGAATTGGTTTCTTCATCTAGATGTATCGCCAATCGTACTTATTTTCTACATATGTTCATCCAAATCGGTCAAATTCCATCAAATAAATCATGTCATAATTTATAAATCAATAACTAAGTGCTACACACAGGGTTTGATTTACCGGCGGTAACCGCGCGGTTACCGTGGTTACCGCCCGTACCGCGGGGGTACGGTTACCCGTACCGCGCGGCACGGTTTAACGAATTTCGCCCGAATTCAAAAATATAAAAAAAAGAAAATAAACAAAAAAAATAGTGACGGTAGTGCTTGATTTGTAGTGTTTTATGATGAAGAAATTTCTCAAAAAAGAGTAATATTTATTCAAATTTGAGATCAAAACGAAAAATAAATTTGAAAATTGGAAAAAGAAAAAAAAATGGGCCGGCCCGTTACTGTGCCGCCCGTCACACATCGCGTGGTAACCGCGCCAAACCGCGCGGTTACCGCGCCATACCGCACGGTAACCGCGGTCGATACCACCGTTTGCCCGAATTTTTGAATTCAAATTTCAATTTGCAAATTTGTCGCGGTTTTGCGCAGTTACCGCGGTAACCGCCGTACCGCCGGGTGGCGGTAACCGGGCCCCCGGCGGTAAGTCCATGTGTAGCCTACACATCTATTCAAATATTAAACAAAATTCTACACAAAGAAATGTATACATAGGTAAGGATATATCCTACATTTTAAAATCCAGATCATACTGCTACACATCTATTTAAATAATATAGACATAGATCACAATATATTCTATAGGTTCATCTAAATCGGTTCGTCCTAGGTCAAACTCCCTAAATTATATCATGCACTAATTTATAAATCAAGATCTTACTACTAAACAACTATTCAAATATTCACAAAATATTCTTTTTTTATAATAATCTACACAAAATAAATAACACAAACATATAGCGGGACATTGTATTTACCTGCGATCGAGTATGCACACCGACAGGGCTTCACCGCTCTCGTTCTTCTTCCTCACCTCTCTCTCTGTTTTTTTTTCTGGAGTCTCGAGCGCTGTAAATGACGCCGTCGTCAACGAACTCGGCTTATGTAGGGAGTAGACCAAAAATCGCCCTTGCAGAGGGCGAGATTAGGCAAAAATCGCCCTCTGCAAGGGCGGCGAGGGGGCCTCATGCAAAATTGCCAGGGCGGCCGCCCGGCAAAAATTGCCCTCGCCAAGGATGGCAAGGGGGCCGCCTGCAAAATTGCTAGGGCGGCCGCCCTTTGGCAGGCGGCCCCCCGGGGAGGGGAAAAATCGCTCTTGCCGAGGGCGGCAAGGGTCTTTTTTGCAAAAAGGCGGCGACACAGCAAACGGCGCCCAACGGCCGTCTGCCATGTCATAAAAATCGCCCTCCCAGAGGGCGATTTTTAAATCTCGCCCTCCCAGAGGGCGATTGGAGATTAGTTCTGCAATATTTCGAAACGAAAAATTATTTTTGCAAATCTTTAAATAAATAAAATTAAAAATGATAAAAATTTGAAATGGGGAATTCCTAACTTGGACCTCACGCTGATCTGATCCTACTCGGCCCATGTCCCACTTTTAACAGATGGGCCGCGACCATCCCATGACATGGCCTTCGACTACTGCTTGCTACAGTACTACTAGTATCTTCTTCTTCTTCTTCTAGTGCGCATGCGCGAGGAATGTATATCACGCGCATCCCTTTTCGATTCGTCTTCAGGAACAGTGCTATCCTCCCTGCTTGCTCCCAAGGGCTCCATAGTACTCGAATCCACTTATTGAAAACTTTCAACTTATGTCTCAAACTTTTATATATAAAAAAATCAAAAACTTTAAATTAAAAAATATGTAACTTTTATCACAATTCACAAACACTTTCAATTGAAGTCTAAAACTTTTATCTTAAGACCACAAAAACTTTCAATTGAAAGTTCTTAAACTTTCATCTCAAAATCATACAAACTTTCAATCCCAAAACCCAAACATCCAAATACCCAATTCGCTTTCCTTCTTCGGACTCATTCGGGAACGCCTTTCCCCGGCCGCTGCTACACAGACGCATGTCCCAGCAGTTAGGGTTGAGGAGCTAGGGCCAAGGGAGGGGAAAGGGGTGCCGCTATTGCTGGAGAAGAAGGTAGGAAGGAAAGGAGGAGGGCAAGGGACAGAGATGGAACGAGAAAATGGACGACAACTGTGGCCCGACGCCGATGTAGTGGATCGATAGGCAACAACGGAGTTGCTCTCGCTCCATCAGCATCGAGAAACCGTAGGAAAGAATGAGGAACAAGAAAAAAAGGAGGAGGAACCGTTCTCTTGACTCTTTCCACTCTAGCATTATGGGCCTTGTGGGCCGATATTGTTTGCCCCCCAACATGCATGCACGAATTAGCCGACGCAGCTAATTGGCGAAGACGCGCCAGCTTGCTTGCTGGCATGCACGCCGCATGGGCTGGCGCGTCTGCGCCCCACGCCAGCCATTTTTTTTCTTTTTTTGGTATTTTTCATGAATTTTTTTATTTTTAGAAATTCAATCTTTTCATCTTTAATTTCAGTTGAAAGTTTTGAATTTGAGTTGAAAGTTTTTAAAATTTTGAGTTGAATTTTTTTGAATTTTGAGATGAAAGTTTTTAAATTTGAGTTGAAAGTTTTGAATTTGGAGATGAAAGTTTTCAAATCTGAGTTGGAAGTTTTCAAATCTTAAGATAAAAGTCAAAAATAAAAACCTATCATGTCAAAATTTGAAACTTTCAACTCAAAATTCAAAACTTTCAACTCAAAATTTGAAAACTTTCAAGTCAAAATTTAAAACTTTCAACTCAAAATTTTGAAACTTTTCAATTCGAATTTTAAAAACTTTCAACTCACAATTTCAAAATTTTCATCACAAATTTGAAAACTTTCAACTCAAAATTAAAAAAAAAATTCAACTTTAAATTCAAAAACTTTCAACTCAAAATTTTAGAACTTTCAACTAAAATTTAAAACTTTCAACTGTATTTTTAAAACTATTAACTAAATAAATTATTTATATATTTTTTTGAAAAATGCTAATTACCATAATTATCGCTAATTACCATAATTAGCGGCTAGGACTTCGCGGCCGCATGCACGCTACTTCTTGTGCTGGTGCGTGAGCGCACACTAGCAGCCCCCCGAATTAGCAACTTCGCACACAAAAGACTTCCTCCATGTATGTACCTTTTTAGTGTTGTGGTAGTCTCCTAACTGTGCTTTCCTTTGAAGCTTAAGAGATTATTGTGAGACTACTTATCTAATGGTGAGACAACAAACCTTGTTGTTATCACTAAATATTTCGTAAACTGCATTAAGCTCAAACGGGCTGGTCTTGCCTTGGACCACAAACTGTTCAAATGCTCAAGGATAACAAAATTATTTGAGTAGATTTCAAAGAACTACGAACTATTTTGTCAAAACTATCAGTTATGACATTTCAGATAACTTCAACAATAGTATAAAATTGTATCCGAAAGCTAGTTTGGGCCCACGTATAGTACAGATATATGGGGGAAAGTTGCATTTTTTAAAATAGAACCGTTCTCTATTGTTCCCGTTTTGTGAAATATTCAACTAAAGTTTAGCATAGTGATAGTTTTGACCAAATAATTGCAATTTTATGAAATTTACTCAAATCGTTTTGTTGGATGATTTTTTTGTTATGTTTACAAATCTCGATCGTCTCTCTCCTATCAATATATGGTTACTTAACCACAATTCGTGGGGATATAAATCATTTCCTCCAAGATAGTAGATAAGGATGCAGTTTTGTGTTGCCCAGCCTTTCATGAGATTCCATTCATTTTATGCCTACTTGCTTTTTTCTATTGATGACTTCATGGTTTACTATTGGTTTTGTGTATCAGGGACCAATTAATTATCTACCAGTTTGTTAATCTAGGGGAGGGGGCATCATTAATATCAGTCGTATCATCTACCAAAACTAACACTTCTGTTTAATGTTTTGGCAAGCGCCATCATCAGACATTCTTCTCGGTATAATATTTAAGATAATCTTCAATGAATTACTCCCTCGTGTTAAGGATATTTGATGTTGGGAGTATTGGTTTTAGTACTCCCAGTATATCCGCAAGGAATATTGGTTTTGTTTGATATATTTTTAGGGCATTCCTACACCATTTTTTGAAAACATACCAGGCCTAGATGATTCTGGGAATTCCCTCTTCTTGTTCTATCAACTAATGGTTCATGGTTACTTGTAGCCCACTTAATATAGTTCAAACTTGTACTCATGTTTTGACTAGCTTTGGCTCATGGTTACTTGTATCCCACTTAATATAGTTCAAACTTGTACTCATGTCACCAAGTTCCTGCTCCATGTTTATTTGAATGTTTTTAGGTCTTGGGGAATAAATTGGTTAAAACACAATGTTTAGGTGTTTGTATTTCTAACTAAAACGTATTGTAAACTTAAATATCAAGTTGTGGTGTTTCAAATGAATTGTGGAATCTCTCACGAATGTCACCTTAGTTATGCTCAGGTTTACATATGTATGTCTAGTCTTGATCATTTTACCTAGCTATATTGATGTCACTTCTAGAAATTCTTGGGCATTATATATTGGGCTAGAGCAAATGAAACTTCTGTTAAAAAGTGAGATTACCAAATGAATTCCTATAGCTTCGTTTTTAAAAGAGGGGGTTCAATATCATTTAAAGAAACCACAAAATATAAACACTTACATAACTATATGTTTGTTCATCAACAACCAACATGAATGAGCATAAAGAGTAGAGGCAACGGAAAACATTAGTGCACCACCAAACTATTTGACCAAGAGAAGAGTTAGCAGTACATTAAGGGTGTGTTCGTTTGTATGGGTTGGGAAGAAATTCCCTTCGCACGGAAAATGGAGCGACTCATTAGCACATGATTAATTAAGTATTTACTAATTTTTTTTGAAAAATGGATTAATATGATTTTTTAAAGCAACTTTCATATAAAAACTTTTTTAAAAAAACACACCGTTTAGCAGTTTGAAAAGCGTGCGCGTGGAAAACGAGTGGGATGAGTTGGGAACTCAATGAAACGAACTCAGCCTAAATGTCTATCTAAAGAGGAGCTACCAAATCAACATCCATTTCAGCAGGATTATCTAAGAAACACATTCCATTAAGCCTCCTTGTCATTGGTGCCCAACCTGTAGACTTTTTAAAAACGTCCTCAGTCACTTGTTAGAGTCATTTTGCACAATCTAAAATCTCATGGTATTTTCCTTCAAACTGCATTTATATTTATGTTGTACATCAACAAGTTGGATCCAGTAAACGACATATTTAGGAAGTTTTCCACATCACCCAACAAACATATGAAATAATCACAACATTATCATTTCTCATTTTTTTGGAATATGTTCCAGCAATGAATTCAAATCAAAAGGTATATCGCCAATCTGAAATCAATGGATAAAAGCTTACCTTCACCACTTACCCTAGTTCCCCCTTTTTTTGTTTGGCAATTTTCCATTGTGAATTAGTGAAAAAGCAGCACCCAAATGATTTAATCACTTCTATGAAATTTTATTTTCAAATAAGATAAATGTGCAAATAAGCACAAAATAGTTTGCATGTTCAAAGAACTTTTCTTTACCATCTTCCATTATAAAAACGATGTCATCAACGTACTATAGAATTGAGACCCTAGCATCCACCAAATGTGACACCCTTCTTTGATTAAACCTTTTCAATTGTTTGCTTAATAAGCAAAGTCAATGCAACATCCTCCGCTATGTTAAAAGGGAGTGGAGCAATATATCTTCTTGCCTTAAAACCTTATAAGATACATGCTTATAAGTTCATTAAGAATAGTTGCAACACAACCTCCCCTCACCACCTTAAAAATCCAACCACACCATTTATCTATCTCCAAAACATTTTGGACATAAATTTGTTATACAAAAGGACCATCTCGCATCTCGTCACATGCTTTCTCAAAGTTTACCTTAAAAAGCACCCATACATTTTATTTATATATGAACTTCTTGAATTATTTCATGTAAACGTAATACCCCCTTCCATTATGAACCAATATTTCAAGAATGCAACTTGATTATTGGACACAACCTTTTGGATCACTCTAACCAACCTACTTATCACCCCTTTGGTGAGAATTTTATGACTCACGTCGAGTAGACAAATAGGCCTAAATTTCTATATGGTCAAAGCATCAGGTGTTGTAGGTATCAAGGTTATACATAGTTTAATCTCTCTACATCTAAAACCGCATTGTAAAAACCCTCAAAAACTTCAGAAGATCCTCTGTGATCACTTCCTAGAAGAATTGGTAAAATATTTGTAAGGAAACTATTAGGACCATGGGCGGCCTTATTCTTTTTCCTCTAAATAAAACAGGTGGTTTAATTTCTTCCAATGAAAAAGGTCCATTCAGAGATTTTGGTTTTAGTTTATCCATTTACATATTCCTGAGATATTAGTGTCACTGGGAGGGCCAAACGATTTTTTTATATAAAAAAGATGTCACATATTCCATCAATTCCTTCTCATCTTCTATCATCTTGAAGAAGTCACTTTTATTATATATGAAGAGATTACATAGCTTAGAATAACGTCACTAAGTCTGTATTTAATGCTTGTAGCTCCCGTAGTTGCCATGCTCCTCTTCATCTGGTATTCTGTTCATAATTTTGGCCTTTAACAAGCCCAGGCGCTATTATGGTACCTTCTACTACTAGGTATAGTAGTGTAGTAAATTTTAAATCTAACTATATATTTTCATAAGTATATAAAATATTTTATTTGAAACTTTGGTAAAATAGATTCACCAACTCATCTATTTTAATATGGTATATGATACATGAATTTATTGTGACATTATATATTTTAGTTCTAATTTTACCCCTATAAAATTTCTACTGCACTACCATCGGGTGTAGTATGATAAAATCAGATCCATTGGATCCGAAGCAATGAACGGCTCACAATCATTTGAGGGTACCTTAAAAAAACCCTTATTTTGTACTCCTTTCTATGTCTCTTATAAATAAAAGAGGAAGACCTCCTGCTCCTTTTTTATATATAAAAAGGAATATATATTATAAAATAGGGCAACCAAATGAAGTTCTTTCGAACCATGTGTTTCAACTTTCAACAATGGAATTGAAACCAAAGCTCCAAGAGTTCCTGAGATTTTCTGAAAAAAACAGGTGTTATTGAGCAAATGAAAAGAAAGAAGTTTCAGATGGTTTAGTGAGCAACTAAATCCAAAATCACAAGATTAGCACATGATGTCGGTTACCATTTAATTTGCTTCTCTATAATTTTGTGTTGTCCAAACTAAAATTGTTGTGTTCTGGTTAGTTGTGAATTCCTTTTGAGGTGACATATATTGTTGTGATAGGAAGAAATGTGTACGACGTTCTCTTGTGTTAGGCAAACTCAGCAGAGCTTCAGTGTGTACTAGTAGTACAGTATAGCAAAAGAAGTGAGAATTGTCTTGAGAGTAAAATGTTCTTGCATTGCTACATTGCACAAGTGAATTATTTAACGGTGAAAGTACGTGTTGACATAAAATAACTTCTATATGAGAAAGAAAGAAAAGAGAAAACGTTGTCCTCAGGACCTGTGTGTGCCATGTGAAGCAAGGCGAGAAAAAGTATGAAGAGAATCAGGGGTGATGAAGAAGGATGGAGAATATGGAAGTCCAGCCAGCAAGCCGGGCAGGTGAAGCTGAAGCTGCAAGGGCTAGGCTAGGCTAGGCTACGAGGAAGGATGGAAGACGAGAAAAAAGAGAGGAGGAAATCAAAAGGATTCAGCTCAAGCCACACAAGAGGAAAGCAAAAAAGGAAGATGCAAAGCAGTGCACATATATAAAAAGCACTGCTCCTCAGCCACACCAAGCAAAGGATAAGAGAAAGCTAACCTAGATGATGCCCGCAGAATCTGATGACACGCTCTCTACCTCTTCCATCGCTCACTCCAAGTTTCTTTCTACTCGATCTTGCTACATAGACTGCTTCCACCAAGTGGCATTCAACTGGCCAGGAGTACTCACTACAGTTAATTTGTTCCTTAATTAGCTACTACTAACTCTTAAATACACTATTACAATAGGAGTACCTACCCTTCTTAACTTTGTTCATTTTGATTAAAAAGAAGGAAGTATATATTTTAGCTAGCTCTCTAAATTATAAACACACGTACGGCGGTACTTTTAATTAATGAAACAATTGCTTATTTGGCACTGTTTTGAAGACTAACTACCAATCTGACCTTACTTTTTTAGTTTGCTTATTTGACCCTACTTTTCAAAATCGAACATACTGTTTGACCCTGTTTGCACTACACCATTAGGGTTTCAAACCGACCAAAATAGCCTTTCTTCAATCTTATCAATTTTCCTACCTCCCTACCCTTATCTCTCTCTCGTGTCTCTCTCAACGCGAGCAGTGGCGCTGGCGTCGGCGCGTGGAGGGAGGGAGACGGGGTGGCGCAGGTGCGTGGAGTGTTGGAGGCGGCGGCGGCACAGGCACGCGGAGGGTTAGAGATGGCGGCAGAGTCGATGCGCGGAAGGAGGGGGCGGCGGCGGTGGCGGAGCAGTCGCATGAAGGGAGGAGGGGGCGGTGGCGTAGGCGCGGAGGAAGGGAGCGGTGGCGACAGCAGCGGCGGAGTGACGCGTGAAGGGAGGGGACGGCGGCGCCGGTGATGACGCGCGAAGGGAGAAGGGGACGGCGGTATAGGCTCGTAGAGGGAGAATGGGGTGGTGGCGTAGGCGCGCGAAGGATGGGAGCAGTGGTAGCGACGGCAATGAAGCCGACGCACAGAGGGAGGGGACGGCGACGCCGGTGCCGACGTGCGGAGGAAGGAGGGGGCAGCAGTGCAGGCATGCGGGGGTATGGAGGCGGCGGCGCGCGACATCAGCAACGATGGCTGCTGTGTGGACAAGTGTGGAGAGGAGACGATGGTGTTGTTCTCAGCTTCTTGTTCTGATTTGTTGGTTATGCTTTCTCACCACCGCAAGAACAAAATCGATGTATCAAATTTGTGTCAAATTTTGTTTACTTTATTTTGTAAAAAATCTATCAAATTAAAATTAAATTTGTTAAATTGATTCAAATTTGTCAAATTGAAGCCAAATCTGTCAAATTTGTGTCAAATGTGAAAGATATGTCAAAAGATCCGAATATGTGCATATTTTGATATAACAGAGTCAAATAAGTAAGGGCAAAAGAGACTATTTATCCCTTAGTTCACACTGTTAACTCGTCCTAGCGGAATAGGGTTAGCTTTTATCTTCGATTTTGAAAAACAAAATTAAATAAGCAAACTAAAAAAATAAAATTAGATTGCTAGTTAACCTTCAAAAACAGGGTAAGAGTAATTGCTCATTAATTAATTTGTGCGTTGTTGTTAGCTTGTCGATCCTCAGATAGCTAGTAAGTAGTACGTGCTTTTGGCCGAGAGTGTTCCAAATTAACCGACCGACCGATCACCAAATGATGGATAAAGATAGCAGATATCATCGTCGTCATCATCATCATCATTCATGTATGAGTATGACCGGGCCATTCAGTTCATAGCAGCTGTCTGCTTTAGCTGGCTAGCTCTTGTGCGTCTTGCAATGGATTTGCTTTACTACTGGAGTAGTACAGGAGAGGATGAACTTTGAGCGGAGTATGTGTCATGTATGTCTGCTGTGCTGTGGTGAACTGGTGATAGATAATGGACATATGGTGGGGGTACTCCGAATATATTTCTGGATTGTGGTTGGTTCTTTTGCTACTGCTTGCCTTTTCTGACTATATATATAAAGCTTTTTTTCCTACTAGTAAGAGAGAGAGAGAGGCCTAGCTAGTGCATAAATAATAGTATAGCCATTACTATTATTTTTCCCGGTATAACAAGAGGAAACGAATAAAAAGAAAATGTATATCAATCAAGCTAATTCACAGTTCCTTGTGCTGTACAAACAAACGTATAGTAGATTATTGATTAGCAACAGATTCTCACTGGATTATACTGGGAAAATTAGATATCTGTACTGCTGGTGGTTGTGTGTTTCCTCTATTTGAACTGGCAGTACATGACATGGGGTTAGTTTCTTATAATCTCTGAATAGTACATGTCAGCTGTAGTTTTTTCCCCCTTTCTAGAGATTATTATCCTGTTTACGACACTTAGGTGCACATAAAGTTAATAGCAAAATAATTGAATTAATTAAATAAATAGAATTATTATGCACCGAGTGTTTTCAGTTTGATGAGAAAAATGATAACATGGATTTGGAGAAGAGAATGAAATTCTTTCTTTGGACGGGTGGCCCAGCATTGTAATACCACAGAACTTTTTTTGACGGGAGATGGGCGGGATAGGAAGGAGTCATCCCAGAAGAAGAAGAAGAAGAAGAAGGAGAGCCCAACAATGAAAGGAGGAGGTGGACACGTGGGCAGGCCCTCGTGGGAGATCTGCGCGGATCTCGGGGGAGGGGAGCGCGCGGCTTTTGATTTCGTGGGATCTCGGGGGCGGGCCCACCAGCGGCGCTCCCCACCTCCATTTGTTCCACGTCACCGCCCTCCACAATATCTAGTAGCAGTAGCAGCCGCGGGAGCAGCACACGGATCCCCTCCTCCTCTTGTTCGGTTGTTCCTCCGCCACCGCCGCCGCCGCCGCCGTCTCCGCCGATTACTCGCTTGTGCTTCCCGGCCGCCGCCTCAAATCCGGCCCCCAACAGCCTCCGCCTCTTCCTCAACCCGGCCCCCAATTAAAGACCCTCCGCCCTATTGGAAACCAACCACAGGTAAACTTCCCCTCTTCCACAGTATTCATTGATTCATTTCATTTTCATCCGGGTTCATCAGTCCAATCCAAGCGAATACTAAGCTCACTTGAATTCGGTTGGTGCCTCGCCTTCATTCTGCCACTACTTGAGTTCTTCATACACACCCACTCGCAGTCGCAGCAGCAGCAGCAGCAGGTAATTTCAGTTCCAATTTCACTTTACAGTTAGTTCTGCTATCTAATTCTTCATACTACTACTAGTAGGTGTCTGCCTGTCTGTCGACTACACTCAAATCTACCTACCGAATCTGATTACAGTCTAACGCAATTCTGTCTCCTCTCTAGTCTGTAGCAAGCTGCTGTTATCTTCGTCCGCGGCCAGTGTGAATTAACAACTCCACTGATCCACCGCTCGCCTTGCAAATTTGCATACGCCCACTACGTACGTAAGCTAAAACTGGATCATCCTTCTCATGGGGATCAATTTGATGATTGATTTTCTTTCTTTCTTTCTTTCTCATTTGTGATTGATTTGCACAACTGCACAAGCACAGATGTGGATGCAGCCCAGCTAGCTAGGTTAGCTGCTGCTGCTGTTGGTCTTGGAGGCAAACTAGTGTAATATGTGCCGCACCGCCTGCCTTTCTTCATCAACCAAACCCCTGCCACCACTCAACCCGGCCAACCTCTTTGAGTCAGGCTGATGATGGGAACCGCCCATCACAACCAAACCGCCGGCTCTGCCCTTGGAGTCAGAGTCGGAGATGCCAACGACGCCGTGCCTAGGCCTGGGGGTGGGGGTGGGGGCTACAGCGACCCGGATGGTGGACCAACCTCCGGTGTGCAGCCGCCACCGCAGGTCTGCTGGGAGCGCTTCATCCAGAAGAAGACCATCAAAGTCTTGCTAGTTGAGAGTGATGACTCCACTAGGCAGGTGGTCAGTGCCCTGCTTCGTCACTGCATGTATGAAGGTCTGTCTCTTCTTTCCTCCTTCTACCTTCCCACTTCTGCTGCGCGCCCTTTCTATCTGTCTATTTATTTATATGTTTTCCTTTTACTTTTTTTCACAACATATTTTCCTATTATTACTTACTGTCTGACTCTCAAACTGTTAAATTTTCTGCTCCGCATCTCTGTTTAATCACATGTACCACCTCTGCTTTACAATTTGCTATAGTGATTTAATCCGGAAATTACCTTCTTAAGGATTGTACCAAACACAATTTTTCACCACAAATTAGACGATTGTCAGGTTCAGAACAGGATTTTGAACAACTACATCACAAGGACGATAAGCAAGCAACAAAATCATTTGGTACATAAATCTGTTGAATATTTTGCTTTGAAATCACAATGAAACATAAAGTATGGTGTTCCAAAGTCTTGTTTGAGAGACTGACTTGAATCCTGCAAAATCCATGCACACTTTGTCATGCTAGCAGCTAAAGCTAAATTTAAACTAGGCCTGATTAGGTGAACTGGAAACTCGTTCTGATTTTTTTCTTTTTGTGAAAAAAAGGGTGTGGATTGTGGTACTGATAATCATCTCAAGGTCCTCCTTTTTTTACTGAAATCATGTCAAGGTCCTTGAACGGACATGTTACCAAATCAATTTGTTGAAGAAGGGAGAGATAACACAATCAAAATCAGCAATTTTTTAATGCGAGATTAATCTCCACGTTGTATGAGAGGCCACCTTGAATTGATGGTTTCTAATGATTTTGGGTTTTCTTTTTTTTTTTATTTCAATACTTGTACGAATTTCTAGTGCCTATATTTTGGACCAATGCTCTTATATTCCTTATCTTTAACTTGGATGCAGCTTTTCCATTGGATACATCAAACGTGAATGAAGTCATAGGGATAGTTTGTTGTTGCTGTGTTGTGTTGGGTACCTCCTTTTGGCACCCAGTTCACCTTCTTCTTGTAAGCCAATGGGTACCACCTAGAATCTCCAGCAATCCGTGGACTGCACTATATATTGCAGGCTTGTTTTCTTCGAAGTATTTTTACGCCTTCCCTGTCTTCATATCATATTGATATATGATTTTGGACTGGGAAATGATTTGATTCTATTTCAATTGCTAGCCTACTGTTAGGTTTGTCCTCTTCTGCTTCTTTGGTGTGGTTGCTTCAGCTCACAAAGGGGGTTGCTGCGGATGGAAACATCAAAACCAAATCTTTTCATTCCATTGGTAGCACCACTTTTGGGGAGTGACCATTGAATGCTACGGAGACAACCATACCTTGTCCTTCTCCCTTTGCTGTTGGGCATGTGAGAATTGTTTTCATTGGCTAAGCCAGGATAGAGGGTCCTTTCCATCGCATGTTGGAAAGTCCAGCTTTGCAGTAGCCCGAAACTCCTCTGCTGCCACCTAACATCGCCTCCCTACAGGTGACAAGTGCCAAATGGCGATGGCAGCAAGACCGGACCACCCAGCTTGGCAATAGGAATTGGAGTTTGTTGGCCTCTTGTAGGTGGGGTGGCAGATTTACTGCCACCACCATTAGAGTCTTTTTAAAAGAGTCTATATACTTGGACAGCAAAAAGCACATCCTAGATCACATGAAAGTAGGAAAAGTCTAAGTAGCTCCATGAAGGTTTTGTTATAACATGGTCAAGTAAGAGTGTAGGGCCTGATTACAGGGCACTCCCAACTTGATTGATGAGTACTTCTACGGTGCTCTCTGAATACTACAAGTATTGTCACCAATAGAAGCGATAGGAGGTAGTGATTTATGAGTTCTACTACCACTAGAAAAAAAAATTCTGCTACCGATAGTTGAGGTGGTAGTATAAATAGATATGGCCCATTGGATGAGAAAAGATGAAAGGACTAGATTGATTTTACTACTAGTAGAAACCACCGAGTAAAGTTTCTAATTATTCTTTGCTCACTCTCTTGAGAAGATGGCACTTACATTAGAAAGGAAAACACTTCTGATATCGAGGCATCAATTTGTTTTTCATTAAAAAAGAAGCTGAATGAGGGGATAAAAACCTTCCTTGGGCTTTGCTTGTGAATAGTCTAATAAATACTCCCTTTGTTTTCTTTTATTTGACACCTTGGACTCCACACACAAAACTAGGCAATCATTGTACTTTCTAGAGATGACTATTTTACCCTTAGAGATATTTAGTGTTGTCGGTAGGGTATGTTAACACAAGAACTTTCTAGATGGCAATCATTGTACTTTCTAGAGATGACTATTTTACCCTTAGAGATATTTAGTGTTGTCGGTAGGGTATGTTAACACAAGAACTTTCTAGATTAGTGTGGATGAATACATAGTTGTTTCTTATATAGGCAAAATGGGAAAGTAAAGATTGGGTTTCGTGCAGTGTCAATTATTTATAAACAACTTTTTGGTCAAAGTTGTCAATTAAAAGAGAACAGAGGGAGTAAAGAATTCTAGTTCAGCCTAGGAAAGTAGAGCCAACAACATAATTAAATGAGTCCATGTTCCTTTTGAGCCAACTAATTGAGCAGCGTTTGGCATCTACTACAAAAGAGAGAATAACCATGTGAGTAGATATTTTTTTAATGAGATGCCAAGAGCCATAACCTAAGGCCTTGTTTGGGGGAGCTTAAGATATGTAGATTGTGACATGAGGTATGCACTGCATGATAATGCATACGTGTCGATGTGTATGCATTGTTGCCAAATGTGTGTGTGAACAGAGAGACATATATGTTGATCGAGTTTCCAGTGTAACTCAAATTAGAGAAGGTGCCTAGAATTTTACATATATGTGCCTAAACTCTAAACCCTAAGCCCTAAACTGGTTGGTAGCCATCTTTTGAGAATCTAGAGAAGCTGAGAAATCCAGCTTCTGGCTTCTAGCTCATTTTCAGGATTCTGTAACTACAGCTTCTTAGAATCGGGATGAAAAATTGGACTGTTTAGGGGAGCTTTTGATTTCGAGAGAAGCTACAACTACTAGAAGCTCCTCCAAACAAGCCCTAAACTAGTCACCATATTTTCTAGTAGTGGTGTGTAGGCCATGGCCTAGACGTGAAATGGTTGTAGTGGTGGTTTAGTACCACCTTGGAAGTTTAGGTGGGTGAGGGTCAGCTTATAAGACTTTGGGAAGCCTTTGGGGCTCCAACCATGGTACCCCTAGGCTAACCCTTACATGAAGCTAGGACGAAAGTGTAAGTGGGGTGCTATGTGTTTTGGAGGTAGGGTGTTACAGGTGGTATAAGAGAATAAACCTCCATTGCATGATGCATGTGCGTTGGGCCACGGATTGCATTACCGAGGAGAGGTTTTGGGCCTTTGCTGTGTATGCGGTGAGTTGTTGGGGCGTCAGGTGGGGGTGGGGGTGGGGGGATTGTACCCCTAGCCTGTTTGAAGCCTGTAATAGTGGTGTTAGGCCCATGTGGCCCAGAAGTAGAGTGTTTGTAGTGCCGTTTGAAGCCTTTATTAGTGTTGTTTAGGCCCATGTGGCCTGGAAGTGGAGTGGTTGTAGTGGTGGTTTAGTACCACGTTGGAAGTTTAGGTGGGCAAGGACTAGCTTATAAGCCTTGGCGCTACAACCATGTGTCACGCCTAGCATAGTACCAAAAGCCAGACCGGTGGATAGCCCAGACAACCATTCAATTCACCGGTCTAACATTTTGACTGGTGGACCGGCTGGTTGAATCGTGGTTCAATAGTGTATATATACATTGTATATTCTCTGTAAAGCACAAGTGAAGAATGGTAGGAATGGTAGGCTAAAGCTAAGAGTTCTTAGTGGATGGATCTGGTTAGTCCCCATGCCGCACCCTTTTCAAGGATTTTCATAAAAAAAATTGAAGGCATAAATTGGGCCTTGATGTGGCCCATTCATCTCCTTTGCATGGCCCGACCCTCGGCAGTTTAATGTCTGGATTAGCTTAAACCCGGCCGGTCCGCTCGGTCCAATCCAGTTCAAATGCATGTTTGGTCTTTGAGTGCAACCGGACCATGGAGACCTCTTGTTCCGTTTTTTTTAGGTCGAACTGCTGGCCCGGTTTGGTTTTTTTCCACTATGACGCCGGGAGATACAACTGCTGGGCTGACTGATGAAATGGGTTGAGCAAAGGAAAGGCCCACACATCTCTGCCCATGTTTCTGGAAAGAGAATCATCACTCCGATTCTTCTCTCTTCTAGGCTAGTTTGAGTGATTCCCAGGTTGGCTCATAACAATGTGATATCAAAGCTCGTCAATCCTATAGAAGCCGTGATTCCGAGCACGTATGCAGCAACAGGTCGAGGTGATGGATTTTGGAAAGTATTCCAAACACGTATGTGTGGGCCTTTCCTTTGCTCGGCCCAACTCGTCGGTTGCTTGACCCATTTCATTAGTTGACCCAACAGTTGTATTTCTAGGCGTGACACCATGTTACCCCTGGTGTATGTGGGTCCGTTATACGTGAGAGTGAAATCTAGATTTGGAGGCACCGAGGCAGGTTGTGATAGCGAGATTGTAATCCTACTCATGAGTAATACAATGAACAGATCTTGATTGTTTAACGACAAGGTTGTGATGTTCTTTTCACAAAAAAAAAAGAAGACGACGACGACAATGTTGTGCTGGTCTTTTGGCCTGTAATGGCTCCTTATGGATGAGAACATTGTTATTAAGCTATTGTAGCTGGTGACTTGTCTAGAACACACTACACATACACTCTCCTCGGAAATTTCATTAGCTCCAAGTGTTGACACCTCCAACCGAATCCCATCCGGAAGGACCTAGAACTTGATTTTATCCATTGTCTAAATATGGGAACTAGAACTTGCCTTCCCACAGAAAGGAATTACGAGGGTGTTGTCATGCTGCTACCCGATGATAATTGCCAGGACAATTGAAGTATCTGCCAAATATTCTTGAAATGCAGGAAGTTGCCCTTGTAAGCAGTGAAGAAACAGGATCGTAAGTGCCTTGCAAGCTTGTGCACAACATGACCCAATGGTTGGAATAGTGGCAGACACCAGACTAAAATTTAGGATAGACCAGTCCACTGGTTTGACATATGCTTGTTCTCAGTCTGTGCTATATTGGGGAGTAAAGGTATCTTTTCATATTTCAACATTAGAAACTTTAAATTTTTGATCTAGTACTCATACTTAAGTTTGTTGGTTGCACTGTACCCAAGCATGTGGAGCTTGGGTTTCCTTCAGTCTGTACAATTTTGGGTGAGATATGCACAACAGCACAAGATAAATATTGCGTGTTCTAATATTGTAACGCATCCGCTAATTTACCCAGCTGCCAACATTTTTCATGATTGACCTAGCCTGTACAAACTCAATCCTTATTTTTTGTAATTTGTTATGGACTAGCTAGGGTAAGGGTTTGAATACAAGGTGCTCCGTGGGAACTATTAACGGCATCAGATGGACCTTTTTATACTGGAGTTTGAATGTTTGGGGAATACACAAGAGACTTGCATAATTTTATTGAGAAGGAAAGGGTCTGGTATAAATCAAAAAATGAAAAAAATACAACAAAGAAACTAGAAATGTCAAATGTGGTTGGGTGGTGGTGAATAATGCTGCTTGCTAGCGGGAGATGCCTGCCCGTTGGCTATCTCTCGCAAAATGATAGTGTGACCAAGAAAAGATAAAGCACTCTACACCTTGAGCTGTGGGATCATCACTCCAGTCAAGCAGCACTTGATCCTTTTTTCTCATTGCAGGCATTACGTTCAATTTGCTAAAAGCTTTAACTGGGATCACTGATTTGTGGTCCCCATTATTTGACGTAAAACTCATTTCTGCATTGTGCACTTGCTTGCTGTTTCAAGTATTATTCATATTTCTTGTGGATCTTCCATTTGATTATACTCTTGTTTATTCGGCTTCTTTGTTAAGGGGGAGCCAAGCACACTAGAGTAATATTCTGAATGCAGACTGACTTTTGTGACCTTTGTCAGCCCCAGTTTTGGGTGCTTCTTCTTAGTTGCAGTACCTCGGGGAAGGTCTTTCTCCTTGGGGCCGAGTTTTTTTTTTAATGCACAAGATATTTTATCTGTGTTGCTCTTTAACTGAGTGTTATTAATTTATTTCTGTGAAGTCATCCCTGCTGAAAATGGCCAGCAAGCATGGAAATATCTAGAAGATATGCAAAACAGCATTGATCTTGTTTTGACAGAGGTTGTTATGCCTGGTGTATCTGGAATTTCTCTATTGAGTAGGATCATGAACCACAATATTTGCAAGAATATTCCAGTGATTAGTAAGTAGCTTTCCTCAACTCTACAGTACAATTCTTGTACAAAATGTTGCTCTTGTCATTTATTTACTTTCTATGCTTTTAGCTGCTACACTGATGTGGCTTGTGTGCAGTGATGTCTTCAAATGATGCTATGGGTACAGTTTTTAAGTGTTTGTCAAAAGGCGCTGTTGACTTCTTAGTCAAGCCCATACGTAAGAATGAACTTAAGAACCTATGGCAGCATGTGTGGAGACGGTGCCACAGCGTAAGTTGTTATTGGTCCAGTTTTTCTTATATATTAGATGTTCAGGCAAATCCATCAAGTACTGACTGCTGCTTCAATTCCAAGTTCTATTTCATACTTTCAGTTTAAATCCCTTTTATGGTTACAATATGTGATGACTCTGAACTAAAGTTGCTATTTTTGAATTCAGTCCAGTGGCAGTGGAAGTGAAAGTGGCATTCAGACACAAAAGTGTGCCAAATCAAAAAGTGGGGATGAATCCGATAATAACAGTGGCAGCAATGATGATGATGACGACGATGGTGTAAGCATGGGACTTAATGCAAGAGATGGCAGTGATAACGGCAGTGGCACTCAAGTATGAAACTTGATCTTTTTATTCCAACATAGCTTTACTACTACCTGTTAACAAAGCTGTAGTTAGAATGAGAAGAAAAAACTGAAGTTAAAAGCTGAAATAAACCTGTCAATAACAATGATTTCTGAAGGCATAAATGACATTTGTTTGCATAGCTGATAAATTTATTTTAGAATAGTGGGAAATAGGAAGAGTTCACCATGTCACTGTAAAGTTTGTGAATTAACCAAACCAGTAAACTACTATGGATCATCTGCATATAACAATCTTAATATTGTACAAACACAACAGATGAAACACATACTGAAGAAAATATTGTTTTTGCCTCTTGTATGTGGTCATGTAGCACTTTCGTTTTGCTTGACTAATACCAAGGTGCCAAATAAACCAGAGATTGGTTCATTGCATTTTTGGAGCACATATAGTATTTATAAATCTTGATAGTGTGTGGGTAGAATGTTCCACCAGAAGTTGATAGCACTGTGCTTTTTGCATGTTCAAGGAATCAAATGGATTGTACAATACATGCAACCAAACTTTGATGTAAGGAATTTCTTTGTTTCGACTTGGATGTCCAACTTATAGTTTCTCACCAGTTGGATTAACTTCTTTTCCTTGTTCTTCCACTGTAATGCGTATTGAACAATCCTTGCCTTTTAAGATAAATGTGGGGTCTATGCTTTATGCTTCCCTTTAAATTTTTGAAATGCTAATAACTAGTTTGCATGCATCGTGCTTCTCTAAATATCATCAAGTTGACTAATATACAGTTCACTATCAATCAGCTACTACCACTTAATTTATGTGTTTCCTATTATAAATTGAACATTTTGTTTTCTTACCAACTAGATATCATACTACAGATACATATGGTATATTTATTTTCGGTTTATTCATGATTTTGTGTTAGAATTAGACTATATAGACATTGCTGGTTAAAAAGTACTCATCCCCTAACACTGTGTGAAGAGTACAAAAATACTAGTGTGTTAACACATTTGCCTCTTGACATTCAAAACTGCTACCAAATGAACACCATTCCCCATCAATGGTCCAATAATCCTGAAGTCTAGAGTCCTCAATCAACTCGTGCATAATTCTTTACTTGGTAAGGAAAAAGGAAAAGGATGGATGCACACGAATGTTTCGTCCATTTTTGCTAAGCCTCCAGTATTTTTACTCCTGTGTTTTGAACTTCATAACAGTTTCCATGTTCTTTTCTTCAATTAACACTTTTGTCCTGTCTTTTTTTATTTCTAATTTCATCATTTAATGAATTTTCCAAATTTGGGTTTTTTCCTCAATGATTTCTAACTTCACATATCAATTGATCTTTAAAATATGTCTAATTATTTAATATCATCTAATTAATTACCTGCAAATCTGCAATGTTCAGCTTAAACATATTGTATATTTTCTATACTAATTTACTATACTTATTATCAAAATGAAACATATATTAAATATTAAATATCTGCTGCAAGATGTGCCCTCAAAACTAGTTTAAATGTATTGTATATTTTCTTTTCAAATTTACCTTTGATTTGGTGACATGTTTGGATTGATAAAATCAAGCTTGGAAATTTGGTTCTCCTAATGCTGTATGTTTTGATTCAACTAAATAGATTCTCACCAATGACCTAGGCAAGCTGTCGTAGTTTATCCCAAATGTGTTGAAAAGGTTGTTCTAGGTACCACCGCCACAGATAGATTGATCCTGAAATTGGTACAGAGTAAGAAAATCAGTCTTATCAACAAAGATAATGCTAAACATCAGCGCACTAGTGCAGGACTGCCTTGACATGTAGCGATTGCCTGAAATGGCAATGAAATACGAATTCTTTTATTTAAAAAGCAGGATTCAATTGTGAATTAGCAATAATTGGAGAAATTTAGAGTTATAGAATATGGCACACAAGGTGTACTTGAAAACTGTCGGTTTGTTGCTATAGATGGCTACGAATGCCACCGGGGGGTACCTGGCTTATCGGCAGTGGATGACAACTAGTGTAAACTTGAAATTAGTCCACGTTTATTATGAAACATTGACTACAGACCCTAGCGTGATAAACTGTATCTTATGTGTTGCTGTCAAGTTCTCTTTTACTACAGTGTGGTGGAGTGGAGTAATTTTTTTTCCTGTCAGTTAGCTATGAATCACATAAGATTTTGCCACTGAAATGTTCAGTGACATGGCCGATATGTCAATGTAAGAAACCACTGGGAATAAATTCCAAATTACAATATTCAGGAACAATTACTGTAGATCGGATCGCTTTGTGAAGTACATTTAAACTGGTTGCTCATCATTTTTTAAGGCGCAGAGCTCATGGACAAAGCGTGCTGTTGAGATTGACAGTCCACAGGCTATGTCTCCAGATCAATTAGCTGATCCACCTGATAGCACTTGTGCACAAGTGATCCACCCGAAGTCAGAGATATGCAGCAATAGATGGTTACCATGTACAAGCAACAAAAATTGCAAGAAACAAAAAGAAACTAATGGTATGGTCTGCTCAACTGATTCATTGTGCAAATCGATAAAACAAAAGCTCCATAACATTGTATATTAATAAATTTCGACATGTTTTTTTTTCAGATGACTTCAAGGGGAAGGACTTGGAAATAGGTTCCCCTAGAAATTTAAACACAGCTTATCAATCCTCTCCGAATGAGAGATCCATCAAACCAACAGATAGACGGAATGAATATCCACTGCAAAACAATTCAAAGGAGGCAGCGATGGAAAATCTGGAGGAGCCAAGTGTTCGAGCTGCTGACTTAATTGGTTCGATGGCCAAAAACATGGATGCGCAACAGGCAGCAAGAGCGGCAAATGCCCCTAATTGCTCCACCAAAGTGCCAGAAGGGAAAGATAAGAACCGTGATAATGTTATGCCATCACTTGAATTAAGTCTGAAAAGGTCAAGATTGACTGGGGATGGTGCAAATGCAATCCAAGAGGAACAACGGAATGTTTTGAGACGATCAGATCTCTCGGCATTTACAAGGTGCAAAACATAATATCAGTGTCGCTAGTGAGTTAGGAAAGCATTGTTAAGTTGCATACTAACTGTTACTTTTGTTGCAAGGTACCATACACCTGTGGTTTCCAATCAAGGTGGGACAGGATTCGTGGGAAGTTGTTCGCCGCATGATAACAGCTCAGAGGCTATGAAAACGGATTCTACTTACAACATGAAGTCAAACTCAGATGCTGCGCCAATAAAACAAGGTTCTAATGGTAGTAGCAATAACAATGACATGGGTTCCACTACAAAGAACGTTGTGACAAAGCCTAGTACAAATAAGGAGAGAGTAATGCCACCCTCAGCTGTTAAGGCTAATGGACACACATCAGCATTTCATCCTGCGCAGCACTGGACGTCTCCAGCTAATACAACAGGAAAAGAAAAGACTGATGAAGTGTCTAACAATGCAGCAAAGAGGGCTCAGCCTGGTGAAGTACAGAGCAACCTCGTCCAGCACCCTCGCCCAATACTTCATTATGTTCATTTCGATGTGTCACGTGAGAATGGTGGATCCGGGGCCCCTCAATGTGGTTCATCCAATGTATTTGATCCTCCTGTCGAAGGTCATGCTGCCAACTATGGTGTCAATGGAAGCAACTCAGGGAGTAACAATGGAAGCAATGGGCAGAATGGGAGTACGACTGCTGTAAATCCTGAACAGCCAAATATGGAGATCGCTAATGGCACCATCAACAAAAGTGGACCTGGAGGTGGCAATGGAAGTGGAAGCGGCAGTGGCAATGACATGTATCTGAAACGCTTCACTCAACGAGAGCATAGAGTGGCTGCAGTGATAAAATTTAGACAGAAAAGGAAAGAACGCAACTTCGGAAAAAAGGTAGCCTGTTTTCAATTGCATGTTTTCTGCTCCAGTGGTTTTAACATTCCTGTTTGACTCTTCTAAATTAGCTAAAGAACATGTTCCTGGAAGTAGTTGTCAAAAGCATATTACTGGAAGTTTCTCCCAAACGACTAGCTAAATGGGATCTGGCATGAATAAAATTTGTTTCAAAGTAATTATGTATATACTAGTACTATTTGTTTTCTAAAAGGAATCTCACAAGATACTCTTCCAAAAAGTTGCATGTTTTTGGTCCCATAGCTGTGTTGCTGAAATTATCAAACCCTGCCATATATGGTCATAATTTAATGATAGCTACTTAGAGCAGCAATTCAATTTTACTCTTGAAACACTGTCCTTTACTTTTCGGTGCGCGTGAGTACAATTTGGATAGGATGCTCTTTTTACATACATACATATATATGATGCGTTTGATTAAGCTTTGAATAGGACCGGTTTCTTTCTGATGGCTGTCTGCCATTTTCAGGTGCGGTACCAGAGCAGAAAGAGGCTGGCCGAGCAGCGGCCAAGGGTACGTGGACAGTTCGTGCGGCAAGCTGTGCAGGACCAACAACAGCAGGGTGGTGGGCGCGAAGCGGCAGGGGACAGATGACCTACCTACCTACCTACTCAATGGCTTTGGACTCCAAACAGCTAATTAACAGTAACTAGTAGACAACAGATAATGATTCTTCTTCCTTGGCCGATCGATCAACAACATCCCATGCATCCGGCATCACACCACCATTGCTTCCATCATATTTAGAGTCTGGAATAAATAAGGAACTCCTATCCTATTTATCCCCTATCTATCTATGAAGATTTGATAATGGTGATCTGCGTTACTACTAGTAGAAGAATATGGTGTGGCTGACTCCAGTTCAGGTGGACCTATAATACTACTCCAGTAGTATGTGCCTGTGGAGTCAAGCTCGATCGTACTACTCCATATTTAAGCATGTCATGTACTGCTACTAAGTACTCCATGATAGTACTGTGCCCTGTATGTCATGTGTTTGTTGGGTCATTGGTCTTCTTAGATTTGCGTCCTTGTCTGTGTTGCGCAGAATTTCGACCCGCCCACCGTCAAAGCGGGTTTCACGTTTTCACGGTGGCTTGGGAGATCTGCTTAACTCTAGTGCAGATTCAATGGCTTGTCTAGGTGCGTTTAGGGTGTGCCAGTTGATTTGATCTGCAATCAACAAAAATAAACAAGCAAACCCTGTTAGAGAACGATGGCTGATCGGCCGATAGGCCGATGTCGCATCGTGTGAGCTCAGCCGATAGGGCAAAGCTATATCGGCCTACTTGAGGTTATAATATAGGAATAATAGACAGATCTAATCTCATCGGCCTTCATCAATATGTTGGCGTCGATCTAATGGCATCGGCCGATGAGGGATGTGTGTAGTAAATGCGCTAGCTAATACTCTAGCGTAAACTTATACGAACCGATCTGCTGATATAAATATACTGATCACACAGAAGTCTTAAGACTAATCTGCAATAAATATATTTATATCTGTCGACCCACTCATACAAGTGACAAATACATGCAAAAACATAAAATAATCACATACACCAGGTAAGACCAGCTGAAACCCCGGCGCTATCCTTAATTACGATCGAAGACAAGCTTCGTGTTAGATCTCAAAACACGACTAGGGTCGATAGCAACACAAAGTATGAATCGAGAAGTAACGCAAAGAAAATCAAGCCGTCGATCGCTTTTGGGGATGGTAGATGCCTTGAAGGATCTAGACAAGCGAACCAGTTCAATAATCGTCGGCAACAAACCCTAAAGCGAGTAAGCCGCTGGCGAGATAGAATTGGCAAGCCATATCAAGATCATCCAAGACATGGTAGACGACGATCACGTCGTCAGGGCTTAACGTGTCTAAAGCGACACGCTAGCCCCGACGACGTAGATCGTCGGGTGCGAGTTCTTACCTCTGCTCTGGGGAAGCAAGAACTCGTCGAGAAGCAACCTCTTGCGAGGGTGGCGATGCGCCAAAAGTAGATTGTTTTTGGTTGTTGAATTGATTCAGAGAGAGAGTTTCTAAGTACAAACTACCGGGATATTTATACCCGTGATTTACAACATTGTCCATGTAGGACACGATCTTATCTCTAACTAACAAACAAGTCCTTATGGCGGACTCTTGCCATAGATCAGATCGAATCTAATTTTACTTCCTAATTAAGAGATACAATTGCCTAAAACCGGGCCTTATCCCTATTTGGCAATCTCCTTTGAAGCTTAACCTAAGCCCAAACCGAGCCCACGCTGCCTCCATTAGCTTCTTGCTTCTATCGGCCGATGGCTGTATTGAACCCACATCGGCCGATACAGTCCCTCTGCTGGCGCTCCAACTGGTCCGATGCACCGCTGAGTCCGATACGGGACTTGGTCCGACTCCAGCTTGGTCCGATAGCACAACCGATCCGACTCGAATCATTCCTTCTTCTCTGTGTCCATTTTCTCTTTCCTCTCCGAGTAGATTACGAAAATCTGCTGTTAACACATGCCCCCCCAATTCCGTTTCATTATATAATGTGGCGGAATTAGCTCCGAGGAACCCATCGACTTTCTCACTAGGGTTTGTCCAAAACCACGCAGATCCAGATTCGCAGCTCTCCGTCGCGGATTTCCACGTGCAGTTCTTCATTAGCCGTTTACGCTTTTCGATTCCGCCGACTTCTCAGTATCTCCTCGGCGGCAACCCCCTCAACGGCGACCCCCTCGACGACATCCATGGAGAGCCTACCATTCTACGCCTCCGAGATCCCTAAGGTAAACCAATCCTTCTTCAAACTTGCATTTTCATTTTCCCGCCAAAACTTTTCAAAACTAGGGTTTATGCTCTTGCCCCCCGTGTCTTATTCTTCAATCACTCTCCATACGTCATAGGTGTCACGCCCGGAAAATACCTTTCCCGAACGCTAGTGTATTAATCCCCGTCCCAGGAAAAGCCGGGGTACACCACAAAAACTTGATACAAAAGACACATCTTTATTAATTATCACGATAATATTTACATTATTACAAAGGCACATAAGGCCTGACAACAAAAGAAAAACAGCAGCGGACTAGTGGGCCTACGGCTTCATCTTCACAGGCGCTCAACTGGGGTATAAGCCAGAACTCCACCTAAGACTTCTTCTTCGAGAGCTTCTCAGACTAGAGGGGGAAAGATTGAGCAAGGATGAGTACAACCACCGTACTCAGCAAGCCACACCGGAAAATGCACTTAATGCAAGGGAGTACAAGGATTCATTTATAAGTCTATTTTGCATAAAACTAGCATTTTAAAGCATTAAAATATTTAAAGGCATTTAAATAAAACACGGGCCTATCTCTAGTCAAATTATAATCAAACCGCGTACCAACACGATCTTGCCTTGAACCAGGCCAACAAGTGACAGTTCCAGTTAATCCAGTTTTATCAGAATTAAACTCTAACTTGGGTACATTGCTCGGCTTGCCCATAACCGAGGGCGCGGATATTCGAATAGATTAAACTCTGATCAGAGGTGTACATCTTTACCCACCAGACATGTCTTCCTCACGTGTTGCGACATGCCACATGCCACCACGGCATACGGACGGAAGCCATGACATAACCCATCGCTTAGTATTGCCCTGAACCAAGAAGACCGACATAGACTTCCCCCGCCAGGCGCCCTGGGTCGAGTAGACAGTCTATGCCCCCGGGCATACTGCCAGAGACGTCAACCCCACCAAGGGCTTCATCCATCCCTATTCGTGTCTGTCTTGTTCATGACCATACTAGACGATGTATTAAGCCTTACCCATTAGACAGGTGGTAGTACGGAATATGCTTTGCAACAGAGGCCCGAAGACCGGTCCTTATGTTGGCCGAGGTGCGACTAGCAAAACCATACACCTCGAGCCCAGCCGAAAACAAGTTTGGGAATTTTGAAAGGGGAGTCCAACATGTCCAGGCTACCAAGCCTTTAATCCACTTAATCAAGAACATAGTGTTATTCCCAAAGTCTAGAGATTATAAAACAACTAAATGTTTCTATTGAAGCAGGGCTAAGCATAATCCTAAAATATCTAGTAAGCACCACATATAGAGTTCTTACTAGCTGGTTTTTGTTACCTAGGGTTGTCAAAGGTAAATACACAATAACCAATAATAAGGCTATAACAAGGATTGTAGGAAAGGCTAAATAAAACAGTTATAACGCGGTAAATTTAATAAAGCGAATGCAATAATTTAAATTAAAATACTTTTCACAAACTGGGATTCAATATGCTCAAGGAGAGCGTGACTTGCCTTGCTCAGAGAAAAAGGGGGGCTTCTGAAGCTTCAACGGCGAACTCGAACTGCACCACGGAAACCACCGAAACGAGAGCAACTACACGAACAAACAAAACAAAGCTACAGCTCTATGAAAGAAACAAGAACAATACATAAAAACAACAAACATGGGTTCTTTAAGTTATAACAAAAACTAAGCAATTTGAACGGGTCAATTTGGAGCTCGTATGGCCGAGAAACGACCATCCGAAATTTAGGTGCAATTAAAGTGGATATTTTCAAGTTGTTTAGTTATTATTAAATCATTAAATTATGTGTAATGCAACATCGCTTGAGGAAAGAAAGGATCGAGCGACCGGTAGCCGGGACCCATGGGTCAAGTGGCTAGCTCACCGTGGATCGAGTACACCGAGACGATCCACGGGAAGGACGGAGTGAGAACATACGTGTCAACCAAAACAAGTGGCTGACAAGCGGGCCTCACGAAAATGCCATGTGGGCTGCACACGTGAGCAAGAAAGAGGCGGCCAAACGGGCACACGAACACGACTACCACACGTGAACGCGAGTACCGCACGAATAACCATCGACACCGGTGAACGAGACCAGGGCCGACCACGATACAACGTGCACGGTGGCAACACCGAGAGGACGAGGAAGGGGCAGCAAGGAAGGGATCCTTACCACAACGCGACAACGGCGACTACCAACAACGAAAGGAGGAGACGGCCGATGACGAACGGAGCGACGACGAGGACGGCTTCGGCAGCAACCCTTGCACGAAGGCGTGGACGAGCTTGACGACGTGGAGCCGAGGACAAAGGCGACGGCGAGGGAAGCAGCGATGACTTGACGGAACGACAGGCGGCACTTCGGTGACCTTTAGGCTTGACGACGAGCTGCGCTCGACTTGACGGGAACGACGGCCGGCGAAGACGACGACGATGCGAACGACCTCACTTGACGAAGGGAGGGCCGACGACTAGGACGACGACCGGGATGGGCGAGGGGACAACGACAGCAGCCGGCGACAGCACGGTCGGCCGGCGCTTGGGCGAGGTGGCACAGGCGGCCGGAGTTGCACGACGGCGGCGGTACGAGAAAAAAAAAACGGCGCAGCGGCCAAGGAGAAAGGAGGGGGAGGACGGCGGTGTGTGGGGAGAGAGCAGGGGGAGCCGAGGGCCTCCTTTTATAGGCCGGTGGGGAGAGAGAAGGGCGCCAGGATGGAGATCGACGCCGGCGACAGAAAAGCTTCCAGTGAGCCCTTCGGTTGCAAAAGAATTAAACCGAGCACAAATTAGCACGAAATCGGATGGGGTTTGTTGGGGGAATTGATGAGGAAGATGCAACGAACCGATTTTCGCAATTAAATCGGAGGGAAATCAATCGTGGAGGGAGATCAAACGGGGCAGTGGCTGTCCTGTTCACGGGAGAGAGAGAAACAACACTGACGGGAGGAGGAAGACGATCCTGACCTGTGGGGCCCGCTGGGCAGTGCTGTTGCGCGCCGTGGGCTGGCCCAGGGGGGCGGCTGTTGGCGTAGAATTTCGACCCGCCCAACAAGAAAGCGGGTTCCACGTTTCCACGGCGGCCTAGGAGGTCTGCTTAACTCCAGTGCAGGTCCAATGGCTTGCCTAGGTGCGTATAGGGCGTGCCAGTTGATTTGATCTGCAATCAACAAGAATAAACAAGTAAACCATGTTAGAAACGATGGTCGATCGGCCGATAGGCCGATGTTGCATCGTGGGAGCCTAGCCGATAGGGCAAAGCTATATCAGCTTACTTGAGGTAATAATATGATGGAACTGACAAAATAAACCTAATCCTATCAGCCCATGTTAATATGCTTATAACAATTTAATGGAATCGGCGATGAGGGTTGCACAAAGATAAATACACTAGTTAGTACTCTAGTGCGAACTTATACAAGTCAATCGGCCGATATAAATATACCAATCACAGAGAGATCCTAAGAATACCCTGTAACCAATATACTTATATTCACCAATCCGCCTGCATAAGTGGCAAATACATGCAAGAACATAGATGATCACATGCATTGGATAAGACCAGCTGAAACCCCGGTGCTATCCTTAATTACGATCGAAAAACAGGCTTTGAGTTAAACCTTGAAACACGACTAAGGTCGATAGCAACTTAGAGTGTAGATCGAGAATTAACACAAAGAAAATCAAGTCGTCGATCGCTTTTGGGGATGGTAGATGCCTTAGATAATCTAGAATCCGTATCGGCCGATACACCCTTTCTGCTATAGCCTCTTTTAGTCCGATGCACTCACCGAGTCCGATACAAGACCTGGTCCGACTCCAACTTGGCCCTTCTTCTCTGCGTCGGTTTTCTCTTTTCCTCTCTGAGTAGATTACGAAAATCTACTGTTAACACATGCCCCCCAATTCCGCTTCATTATATAATGTAGCGGAATTAGCTCCGAGAAACCCATCGACTTCTTCGCTAGGGTTTGTCTGAAAACCGCGCAGATCCAAATTCATAGCCCTCCGCCGCCGAGTTCCTCACGGATTTCTCCATTAGCCACCTGCGCCTCCCGAATCCGGCGACTCCTCGACATCCCATCGGCATCGACCCCTTGACCGGCAACCTCTTCAATCGCATCGATGGCCTCCCTGCCGTTCTACGCTTCTGAGATTCCCGTGGTGAGTCAACCCTTTCTGAGTTCACATTTTCGTTTTCCCGCCGAGTTTTTCAAACTAGGGTTCTCGCTCTTGCCCCCCGTGCTTTATCTCTAATCATTGTTCCACGCTGTAGGTCTTCAAGAACCAAATCTTGATTCCCAATGACAAGTCACATCGGTTCCTGCTAGGCCCTACGGGCAACCTTGACCCAACCTGGTTGATAAATGCAGAAACAAATAGGATCCCCTTTAAGGAAGTGAAGCCCAATGTTGCCTCATGGAAGCATACCTTCAGATCTTGGCCGTCCAAGCTCAATGGCTACAGGACTTGGTACAAGAGGATTGCTGCGGCCAAGCAAGTCCATTGGGATGAGATAGGAATCGGCCGGTGCATTGCTCAGTCTTTGGCCGATACCAAGAAGAACGAGCCCCTGATGTCAGCAGCCACCTACTTCTGGTCCAATACCTTGAACGCCTTTCTGTTCCGGCAAGGTCCGATGACCCCAACACTGATAGATGTCAAGATGCTGACAGGACTGGATATACACTCTGAAATAAATCCCTTCAACCTCCTCATCAATAGCAGTCATAAGCTGAAGACCAAGAAAATTGGAGGTTGGTCTGGATACATATCTAAACATATGGAACAGGGATCTGTGTCAGAGAGAGAACATGTGGCTTTCTTAACTCTGTGGCTAGAGAGGTTCGTCTTCTGTGGGTCAACCTGCGGCCCTACTTTGAATTGCCAACATCTAGCCCAGGCCTTGGCAATAAAGAAACAGATTCCTCTAGGCCGATATCTCCTTGGAGCTATCTATCGGCTGCTTTATTCTGCCACTCAGGATCTGATACTAAAATGGACAGTGGCACACGGAGGCCCATGGTGGTTTATCCAACTATGGTTAACAATCCATACCAACACTATGGTCGATCGGCCTCCATTATCAGACTCAGCCTTTCCATCGGACTACACTGATAATGAAGATCCCTCAACAAGGAGATGCATGTCCTTCGGAGAAGCAGCTTCGATTTATCCCGGAGCAGAGCAATCGGCTAAAGACATGTCCACCTGGTTCATCCAATTCTACACTGACCCTTCATCGGCCAAGATGGACATGTTTGTATATCCTTCAGACTCCGAATTTGAGCTCCCTGCCGATCTGACGATGGGCCAACTGAATGATGGCATGGTCTCCAGAGAAATCTTCATGATCGGCATCACTCCCTGCCTGCTCCCAGTAGGCATTTTCCAAGGCAGAAGCACCAATTTATCATATGAGTTCTACAACCCCATGGTGGCTGCCAGGCAATGTGGGTTAGGACAACACCCAATCAGCCTACACTTCCATCGGCTTCTGGAGAGCAGGGGCATAGTCCCATCGGCCCTAGTCATGAGCAAAGCTCTGGAGATTAGGGTGCCAAATCTGGGCAATTGCGACCGATTATGGTTGAGCCCTTTCATACACATCAGTTTCCAATCTTGGTGGCAGGAATGGGCTTCTCACATCTTCCATCAATCGGCCAGGTTCTATCTGACAGAACTCATCGATAACATCAGCCCTCAGGTTCCTGACGCCCCAATGCCATCCATCAGCAACAGTGGGCAGAAAATCTCTTATGCAATAGCCCTGGCTCCATCGGGAAGAACTATTCTGGAGTCCATTATCAGCCTCACCGCCCCAAAAGTATCATCACTGCTCCAAGGGCCGATAACCAAAGAGACTCCTAAGAGGAAGGCGCCAGTAAGAGAAAAAGCTCAGAAAATCATCAAGAAGTCCAAGACTGATGATCAAGCCGAAGTTGATGAACTAGACCCCTCCATAGAAGAATTCCTCGATGAACAAGTAATGGAGGAAGAGATCGATGCAGCAGCTGCCGATCTGCCCGAAGAAGAAGATCCATCGGCCGACACCGCTAAAGAACCATCGGCCAAGTCCACTACGATCCCACCGGCCGATGACCAAGCCAGTACTGCCCAACCAAGGAGGTCCAGACATGCAGTCCGCAAGGTTAATAGAATCCCTTTCTTGAATTTATACAATCCCCTCCTGCTGGTATGTTATAACTTGACATCCTTTTCAGATCGTTGCATCATCTTTGCTGAAAGAAAGAACTCAATCGGCCCCTTTGGCAAGAACTAAGAAGGCAACCTTGCAAAGGCATGAGCAAGCCAAGGCCACAGTAACACAGATCTCCGATCGATTGAGAACACTGATCTGATCTGATCCTGTGGTTGGTATATTTATATTGGCCAATTGGCTTGTATAAGTTCGCACTAGAGTATTAGCTAGTGTATTTATCTTCATGCTTCCCCTATCGGCTAGGCTCCCGCGATGCAACATCGGCCTATCGGCCGATCGGCCATCGGTTCTCACATGGTTTACTTGTTTAATCTTGTTGATTGTAGATCAAATCAACTAGCACGCCCTGCACGCACCTAGGCAAGCCATTGGACCTGCACTGGAGCTAAGCAGATCTCCCAGGCCGCCGTGGAAACGCGGAACCCGTTTTCTTGTTGGGCGGGTCTAAATTCTGCGCCAACAACATCAAAGAGTATTTGAGCTCCCCACCAGTTCTAATTCCTCCACAGAACGGAGTTCCGTTCAGGCTGTACCTATCGGCCGATGAGAAGTCTATCGGCTCAGTTTTGGTGCAGGATATTGACGGCAAAGAACGGGTTATTTTCTATCTCAGCAGGAGGTTGCTAGATGCCGAAACAAGGTACACGCCAGTGGAGAAACTATGTTTGTGCTTATATTTTTCATGTACTAAATTGAGGCATTATTTACTTTCCAATGAGTGCATTGTGGTAAGTAAGGCCGATGTGATGAAATACATGTTATCGGCCCCCGTATTGAAAGGAAGAATTGGGAAGTGAATTTTTGCCTTAACAGAGTTCGACTTACGGTATGAATCGGCCAAAGTGATCAAGGGACAAGCCCTGGCCGATTTTATTGTTCAGCATAGAGATGATTCAATTGCATATTCATATATTGTGCCATGGACATTGTATGTTGATGGGTCTGTTTGCAGACATGGGTGCAGTATCGACCTAGTCATCATATCCCCTCGGGGGGCAAGCTTCGAGTTTGTCTTTACTAGCAAGCCTTATTATACTAATAATCAAGCAGAGTATGAAGCTGTTCTCAAAGGTTTGCAGTTATTACAAGAGGTCGAGGCCGATTCCGTAGAGATCATTGGTGATTCACAGTTGGTCATTAATAAACTTTCTGAGGAGTATGAATGCAAGAATGATATTCTCAGAGTTTACAATGAGGAGTGCAAGGAGTTGCTACAAGCTTTCAAGATTGTGACGATGAGGCATATACCCAGGAAGCAGAACTTCGAAGCCAATGATTTAGCTCAGGGGGCATTAGGATACAGGCCGATGGCCAAAGATGTTCAGATTCAAATTGCTACCGTGGATGCCGATGACTAGAGATTTGATATCATCGAGTATTTGAGAAACCCTTCTCAATCGGCGTCACGAAGAATGAAGTATAAAGTTTTACATTATGTCTTACTGGACGATGATCTATATTACTGGATGATTGATGGTGTCTTGCTCAAATGCTTGAGTCTCAAAGAAGCCAAAGCTGTTATGAGCGAGGTCCATGAAGGGATTTTTGGAACACATCAATCGGCCCATAAAATGAGATGACTTTTAAAGCGCGTTGGATATTTTTGGCCGACAATGCTAGAGGATTGTTTCAAGTATTATAAAGGATGTCAAGATTGTCAGAAATTTGGAGCAATTCAGAGAGCACCAGCATCGGCTATGCATCCAATCATAAAGCCGTGACCGTTTCGTGGATGGGGAATAGATATGATCAGCCAGATAAACCCGCCATCAAGCAAGGGACACAAATATATACTAGTGGCTACAGACTACTTCACAAAGTGGGTTGAGGCCGTTCCCCTTAAGAAGGTTGATTCCAAGGATGCAATTCAATTTGTCAAGGAGCATATAATATATCGGTTTGGACTACCACAGACATTGACTACAGATCAAGGATCAATCTTCGTGTCCGATGAGTTTATTGAGTTTGCCGACAGCATGGGCATCAAGCTGATGAATTCTTCTCCATATTATGCGCAGGCTAATGAGCAGGCAGAAGCTTCTAACAAGACTTTAATCAAGTTGATTAAGAGAAAAATCGATGACCAGCCGAGACGGTGGCATACCATGCTGGCCGATTCCCTTTGGGCATATCGGATGGCTTGTCATGGTGCAACTCAAGTGCCGCCGTATCAGTTGGTTTATGGACATGAAGCTGTGCTGCCATGGGAGACCAATATCGGCTCAAGAAGGATTGCTTTGCAAGACGACTTGACAACCGATGAGTACCATAATCTTATGGTTGATGAGTTAGATGATTTGGCACACGTTCGTTTGCGGGCCTTAGAAAAAATAAAGCGCAATAAAGATCGGGTGGCTCGTCATTATAACAAAAAGGTTGTTGCCAAGTCGTTTGAGGAAGGGGATCTTGTATGGAAATTAATACTGCCGATCGGTTCCAGAGATAACAAGTTCGGCAAGTGGTCACCTAATTGGGAAGGTCATTTTCAGATTCATCGATGTGTTCCTCGTAATGCTTATTTGCTAAAAGGATTGGATGGAGAAATCTACGGCAGGGCTCTTAACGGCAAATACTTAAAGCAATATTATTCGAGCGTATGGATAGA
This sequence comes from Oryza officinalis, assembly GCA_008326285.1. Classification (NCBI taxonomy): domain Eukaryota; kingdom Viridiplantae; phylum Streptophyta; class Magnoliopsida; order Poales; family Poaceae; genus Oryza; species Oryza officinalis. The sequence continues at coordinate 55,208,283 of BDMV01000007.1, read as the reverse complement.
CTCATGATCGGCCCTCCAGCCGATGTACAACGCATCGCCTCTAGATGGCCGATATATACTATCGTCCTTAGTTCAAATTTCACAACATGAGCCCTCATCTTCTAAAATTTGGGAGGCATATATATAAGTGCGATGCGCAATTTTTCAAGTTTGTCAGATTGATTCAAGGATTCAAGATTATGGACTTTAAATTTTGTTGACTTTGGACTTCTTCTGGATTGTTCAGATCAAATTCGGCTACTTGGCCGATGAGATTTGTGTTTACAAAGTATGAAGACATACAATATGTTACATCACCCTATAAAGTTTTCAATAGCTGCGATGGCCTTGTGATGGATTTGGTCAATATCTTCTATTGCTTGGGCATCATCGGTCGTCGATCCTGGGATTGGCTTCAAAGATTTGCTCAGGGTGGCAAGGTACTTGGCCGATGCCTTCAGCTTCGCTGTTTGATCTTCGATGGCCTTGGGTGATGCAGCTATTTCGGCTTCAACTTCTTGGATTTCTTTGCGCGTGGCTTCTAGCTTCAGTACCAAGTCTGCTTCGAGACGGCGGAGTTCATCAAGCCTGTTGTTTAGGATAATCGGCTCAACGGCCAGCTCATCCAATCTGGTTTTGTCAGAATTGACTTGAGCTTTGCTGGCGGATAGGGCCGATTCCAGTCTTTCACGTTCCCGTCGCTCCGCGAGTCTTTCTTTTGCCTTATGAAGCTTGAATTGGTATTGTTCCAAGAAGATGGCTGGTGTCAGGGTCTCCATCAGGTCTTCAGGCAGTTGATCTTGAATTTCTTGTACCCTGACCCTGATGGGAGTGCAATCCTCCACCAAGAATTCCAGTGATGACTCCAGCCGATTGGCAATATCGGACAGCCGTTTCTTCAGTTCATCAGAGATCGACACCTTGCCTGTGATGGGTGGCTCCTTGTCTTCGTCATCAAGAAATTGGCCGATATCAAAAGAGAACATATCGGCTAAGTTCTGCAAATATCAATATAGGGCACGGTTAGCCTAGACAGACATGGAATTGATAAAGGAATCAAAGTGATCTGGTTTTACCTGTGATGGGGCATCGGCTGTGCTTGCATCGGCTTCTTTTTGTTGTCTTGCAACAGTGGGCGAGGGGGTTGGCCGATGCGGTCCAGGTGATGGAGCTCGTGGCTGAAGAAAGGCAAGAAAATGATGATCAGATCTGTGTTACCAGGGGAGTAATATAAAGATTAACTCTTACCGAAGCGATCGGAGAAGGTGGTGGAGAAGGAGATGGTGTTCTCAATTGTGGCCTTGGCTTGGCTTAACGTGCCTAAAGTGACACGCTAGCCCCAACGATGTAGATCATCGGGGACGAGTTCTTACCTCTGCTCTGGGGAAGCAAGAACTCGTCGGGAGTTAACCTCTTGCGAGGGTTGGCGATGCGCCGAAAGTAGATGGAACTGGTTTTTGTGTGATTTATTCGAGAGAGAGTTTCTATGTACAAACTACCAGGATATTTATACCCGAGATTACAACAGGGTCCTTGTAGGACACGATCTTATCTCTAACTTAACAAACAAGCCTTTGCGGCAGACTCTTGCCACAGATCAAATCTAAACCTACTTGATTTACAACATACAATTGCCTAAAACCGAGCTTTATCTCTATTTGGCAACTTCCTTGAAACTTATCTTGAGCCCAGACCAAGCCCACGCTGACTCTGCCAAGTTGCAACCCGTATCGGCTAACGACCACATCGAATCCGTATCGGCCGATACGCTCTTCCTGGTAGCGCCTCTCCCAGTCCGATACGGTTACCGGGTCCGATACGAGACCTGGTCTGACTCCAACTCAATCCTTCCTCTCTGCTTCGGTTTCCTCTTTCCTCTCCGAGCCGATTACCAAAATCCGCTGTTAACAGATGTCGTCTAGCGCCTTTTGCTGCTTGTCACCCCATGTAAACTCTGGATCGTCTTTTATCTTCAACAATGGAGTGAATGGCTCTATTCTTCCTGACAGGTTCGATATAAAGCGCCGGACAAAGTTGATCTTGCCGAGCAGAGATTGTAACTTGGTCTTATTCGTCGGAGGCTTGATCTTCTTTATAGCGTCAATATTCTTCTGTGTAATCTCGATTCCTCTTTCGTGGACCAAGAAACCCAAAAACTGACCGGCCGATACGCCAAAGGCACACTTGTTAGCGTTCATTTTGAGACCATACTTCCTTGCTCTTTCTAGTACCTTGCGCAAATCGGCCAAGTGCATATCGTACTCTCTTGACTTCACGACGACATCATCGATGTAAACTTCAATCAAAGAGCCGATTAGATCATGAAAAATATAATTCATAGCCCTCTGATAAGTAGCTCCAGCGTTTTTCAAACCGAACGTCATGACGACCCACTCGTATAGGCCGATTGCCCTTGGACACCTAAATGCTGTCTTGTGAATATCTTTCTCAGCCATAAAAATCTGATTGTAACCAGCGTTCCCGTCCATAAAGCTGATAATCTTGTGACCAGATGCAGCATCAACTAGCAAATCGACCAACGGCATAGGGTATTTGTTCTTTGGTGTTGCTTTATTTAGATCTCTGAAATCAATACACACTCTGAGCTTGCCGTTTTTCTTCATCACTGGAACTATGTTGGAGACCCACTCCGCGTATCAGCAGGGTCTGATAAAGTTGGCATCGTAAAGTCTTGTGATCTCTGCTTTGATAGCTTCATGCATATCAGCCTTAAATCTCCTAGGAGCTTGTTTAAATGGCCGATAGCCTGGTTTGATAGGTAACCGATGTTCTACGATCGATCGGCTTAATCCTGGCATCTCATGGTATTCCCATGCAAAACAATCCACGAATTCTTTCAAAAGATTTATCAAATTATTCTTATAATCGCTTGGCAGGCTAGCACTTACATACGTCGGCCTAGGCTTATCACCTATTCCTATATCAACCTCTTCAAGTTCATCGGCCGACGTAAAGCCTTGTCCCAATTTGCCATCTAACTCATCCACCACATCGTCTGTGTAGGGACTAGCTTGTTCATCTTGGGCAGTGGATGTCCCCTCTTTGCTAAAGCAACTGCTTGTCTTGATCTTCGATAGGCTCGATCGGCCATCCGTACGCTGTATTCTGCTGGTAATATGAAAACCATGTTAACAGAAGCCGATGCTACCCCTTTACCTTTTGCAGACGCAGGAGCTTGAATTGACTTGGAGGTGCCCTCATCGGCCTTGACAACTGGGGATTTTATTCTCCACTCCTTTTTGGTCTTGGCGGGCCGATGGGCTATTGTCGCCTGCTGCTCCTGGATCTGCTCCTTTCTTCTCAATCTCTGAACCCGCCGTTTTTGTGTCTTGCTAAACACGTCGCTTGGGCACCATTGGGGGTTCTGGATTTGCTCATCGTGCTCAGTCCGATGATCATGTTGCATCGGCCCTAGTCTTTCATGCACAGACTTTTTCTGCTTGCGTGGCCGATGCACTTGTTTGCTCGAGCTGCCCTGGTGGGAGTCGTCTATGTCATTACACGCAGGGCACTCTTGGATTGATGGCAACCTCATCCCTTCATTCCAACAAAACCGAAAAAACTCGCACTCCCAATGAGGGTCGTATGAGTTGTCTTGGTCGGCACGGTCTTGCGCTTGTTCTTCCCACCGTCGCTGGTATTTTCTGATCAGGCCCACTGAGGTCTGATGAGGTCGCTTGCCGGTCCGATGGCTATTGCCGTTGGCCCTGTCTGCCCGCACCATGTTAATTGGGAATGGGTGTCCTTCTATCTTCATCGGCCGCTTGGCTTCATCAATCTTGATCCTGCCTTGCTCGATGGCCGATTGAATCTGCTGTCGGAAGATCTTGCATTCGTTGGTGTGATGCGAATATGTGTTGTGCCACTTGCAATATCTTCTCTTCTTGATTTCCTCGGCTAATGGCAGTACATGACCTACTGGCAACTGGATCTGCTTTTCTTGCAAGAGTAGATCAAATATTTTATCGGCCTTGTTGATGTCGAAGTCGTACTTGTCCTCTTTGTCGCCCTTCTTGGCCCATTGGCATGTTGTCGGCTTCTTCATCTGGGCCCACTCGGCCAGGTCAACATCAGCATCATCTTCATCGTCTTCGTCGGAAGCGTACTGATAGACAGTATTGACTTTCTTTGCAAACTTCTTCGCCTCCTGGAATCTTTGTTCATGGGCCGATACCCGTTGCGCTAGCTGAGCTAGGCTGTCAAATTCCTGAGATGAGAACCTCTCTCGTATCGGCCCCAATAGTCCTTGGAATGCCAGATCGGCCAGTTGAGAATCGGTCAAACTGAGGCTGTAACACCTATTCCTTATGTCCCTAAATCTTTGGATGTCTTCTGGGACCGATTCATCAACTCGTTGCCTGATGACAGTGAGATCAGACAATTTCATCTCTTGTACGCCGTTGTAAAAGTATCTGTGAAACTGCTTCTCTAGATCTATCCATCCTCTGATGGAATTGCAGGGTAAAGAGGAAAACCATGTAAACGCTGACCCCGACAAAGATAGGGGGAAAAATCTCACCCTCAACGCCTATATGGCCGATGCCTCCCAACACTGTGCTAGGAATCGGCTTACGTGCTCGTACGTAGAGACGTTGTCTTGCCCCAAAAATTTGGAGAAGTCCGGGATCTTGTATCGGTTCGGCAGTGGCACTCTGTCAAACTCCTCGGGATATGGATGCCGATACACTGTAGAACTTTCCTTGGGCTTCAAGCTGAACTGATCTCGCATCACCTCGGCTATCATGTCGGCCCAGTATCCTGCAGGCTGATGTGGGAGGTCCTGGTGGTAAGACTGCTGCAGCCCCTCTGCCCGATACTGCCTGGGGGAGTACGGTTGGAAGTGATGGTTTTGATTTTGTGCGTCCTACTGCCCTACGGTGTACTGCTGGTAGCCTTGCGGCGCGTTGTACGCAGCTGGTTGCGAAGGGTTGCCAGACATGGGGATTTGAGGTTGTCTGGCCGATGGCGGGTTGACAGGAACTTGCTGCGTCGGCTCGATCACCGGTTGTTTCCCCTTCGTCCATTGTGCATACTGTTCCTCCGTGATGTGCTGAGGGCTTCCTCCCGTTTGCCTGGTGAGGACCAGCGGCAAGGTTGATGTTGGTTGAGCCGATGGAGGTGGGATCGGCGTCGTCGACTGTGGAGCCGCGCTCAGGTCGGTCCTCAAGGTCCGATAAGCAGGGAATTTGTTTTCTGGCAAGAAAATCGGCCCTTGAGGCTTGTACTGATGAATGGAACCATCTAAGATTGATTTGACCGTGTTGGTCAATGTGTTCACCAGGATCCCAGACTGGTTGACTAGCGTAGAATGAACTGCGGAGTCGATTCGGTCTTGCAACGTCGGCGCAGCATTTTCTTCGGTCTTGACGCTTGGTCGTGTGCCGCCGCCGATGTGCTGGCTCCATCTCCAGGGCTCGCCATTACCATCTTAGATTTTTGGATGAGGGTGCCTTGCCGAGTCCTAGAGTATGTCTGCAGGTACATATTTTGCAACTGCTCGACCAGCTTGTCCATCTCAGCTTTCTGCTCTTCATTGAGATGGTCGATGGTCACGGGGACGACGTTCCCCTCGGAGATCACACCCTGCTTTGACATCTTGCAGTGGTCTTCTTGTTGTCGCGAAGCTTGCGTTCTTGTGGTCCCACCGGGCGTGCCAAAAGCATGTTGGCGTAGAATTTCGACCCGCCCAACAAGAAAGCGGATTCCACGTTTCCACGGCGGCCTGGGAGGTCTGCTTAACTCCAGTGCAGGTCCAATGGCTTGCCTAGGTGCGTATAGGGCGTGCCAGTTGATTTGATCTGCAATCAACAAGAATAAACAAGTAAACCATGTTAGAAACGATGGTCGATCGGCCGATAGGCCGATGTTGCATCGCGGGAGCCTAGCCGATAGGGCAAAGCTATATCAGCTTACTTGAGGTAATAATATGATGGAACTGACAAAATAAACCTAATCCCATCAGCCCATGTTAATATGCTTATAACAATTTAATGGAATCGGCCGATGAGGGTTGCACAAAGATAAATACACTAGCTAGTACTCTAGTGCGAAGTTATACAAGTCAATCGGCCGATATAAATACACCAATCACAGAGAGATCCTGAGAATACCCTGCAACCAATATACTTATATTCACCAATCCGCCTGCATAAGTGGCAAATACATGCAAGAACATAGATGATCACATGCATTGGATAAGACCGGCTTAAACCCCGGTCCTATCCTTAATTACAATCGGAAAATAGGCTTTGAGTTAAACCTCGAAACACGACTAAGGTCGATAGCAACTCGGAGTGTAGATCGAGAATTAACACGAAGAAAATCAAGTCGTCGATCGCTTTTGGGGATGGTAGATGCCTTAGATAATCTAGACGAGCAAGCTAATTCGATCATCGTCGGCAATAAACCCTAAAACGAGTTAGCCGCTGGTGAGATAGAATTAGAAAACCACATCAAGATTAGCTAACACATGATAAACGATGATCACATCGCCAGGGCTTAACGTGCCTAAAGCGACACGCTAGCCCCGACGATGTAGATCGTCGGGTATGAGTTCTTACCTCTGCTCTGGGGAAGCAAGAACTCGCCGGGAATTAACCTCTTGCGAGGGTTGGCGATGCGCCGAAAGTAGATTAAACTGTGTTTGTTTTGTTGTGATTGATTGAGAGAGCTTCTATATACAAACTACCGGGATATTTATACCCGAGATTACAACACGGTCCGTGTAGGACACGATCTTACCTCTAACTAACAAATAAGTCTTTGTGGCAGACACTTGCCAAAAATTAGATCTAAACCTACTTAATTTACAAGATACAATTGCCTAAAACCGAGCCTTATCTCTAGTTGGCAACCACCTTGAAGTTTATCTCGAGCCCAGACCAAGCCCATGCTAACTCTATCAACTTTCTGACTCTATCGGCCGATGGCTGTATGGAATCCGTATCGGCCGATACACCCTTTCTGCTATAGCCTGTTTTAGTTCAATGCACTCACCGAGTCCGATACAAGACCTGGTCCGACTCCAACTTGGCCCTTCATGGAAGCACACCTTCAGGTCTTGGCCGTCAAAGCTCAATGGATATAGGACCTGGTACAAGAGAATCGCTGCAGCCAAACAAGTACATTGGGATGAGATAGGAATCGGCCAGTGCCTTGCTCTATCTCTAGCAGACACCAAGAAGAATGAACCCCTCATGTCGGCCGCCACCTACTTCTGTTGCAACGCCTTCAACGCCTTCCTGTTCCGACAAGGTCCGATGACCCCAACACTGATAGATATCAAGATGCTAACAGGCCTGGATATTCTTTCTGAGATCAACCCCTTCAATCTAGTCATCAACAGCAGCCATAAATTGAAGACCAAGAAGATTGGAGGCTGGTCTAGGTACATCTCTTAGCACATGGAGCAAGGGTCTGTTTCAGAGAGAGAACATGTGGCTTTTCTAACTTTATGGTTGGAAAGATACATCTTCTGTGGATCAACCTGCGACCCCACTTTGAACTGCCAACATCTAGCTCAGGCTCTGGTTGAAAAGAAAAAGTTTCCTCTTGGCCGATACCTCCTTGGAGCTATCTATCGGCTACTGCACTCTGCCACCCAGGATCTGATGCTGAATCGGACAGTGGCACATGGAGGTCCATGGTGGTTTATTCAGCTATGGTTAACCATCTACACCAACACCATGGTTGATCGACCTCCACTATCAGAATCAATCTTCCCATCGGACTATAATGACAATGAAGATCCCTCATCTAGAAGATGTATGTCCTTTGGAGAAGCAGCCTCGGTCTATCCTGGAGCTGATCAATCGGCCGAAGAAATGTCCACATGGTTCATTCGATTCTACACCGGCCATCCATCAGTCAAGATGGACATGTTTGTTTATCCCTCAGATTCTGATTTCGAGCTTCCTGCCGATCTTAACTTGGGCCTGCTAAATGACGATATGGTCTCAAGGGAGGTCTTCATGATCGGCGTCACCCCATGTCTGCTCCCAGTAGGCATATTCGAAGGCAGAAGCACCAGCTTATCTTATGAGTTTTATAATCCCATGATGGCTACCAGACAATGTGGGCTTGGACAGCTTCCTGTGAGCCTGCACTTCCATCGGCTCCTAGAGAGCAAGGGCACAGTCTCATCGGCATTAATCATAAGCAAAGCCCTGGAGACCAGAATTCCAGCTTTGGGAGACTACGACCGATTGTGGTTGAGTGCCTTCATCCATATCAGCTTCCAAGCATGGTGGCAGGAGTGGGCTATTCACATCTTCCATCAATCGGCCAGATTTTTCTTGACAGAGCTCATTGACAATATCAGCCCTCAAGTCCCTGATGCTCCAGCTCCAAGTGTCAGCAATAGTGGGCAGAGAATAACCTATGCTCCTATTCTAGCCCCATCAAGAAAAACTGTCCTGGAGTCCATTATCGGCCTTACTGCCCCAAAGGTGTCCTCACTGCTCCAAGGGCCGATAATTAAAGAGACCACAAAGAGAAAGGCGCCAGCCAAGGATAAAATTTAGAAACCCGGCAAAAAATCTAAAACTGACGACCAGGCTGATCTTGACAAGCTGGACCCCTCCATAGAAGAATTTCTGGATGACCAAGTGATGGAGGAAGAGGTCGATGCAGCAGCTGCTGATATACCCGAAGATCAACATCCATCAGCCAGCACTGCTGAAGAGCCATCGGCCGATAAGCCAATTGAAGATCCATCGGCCACAACCACTGCAGATCCACCGGCCAATGATCAAGCTGACGTTGCTCAACCCAAGAAAACCAGACACGCAGTCCGCAAGGTTAGTAAAGGCTTCCTCATGTAGTTCTTCAATCTTAGTTCACTGGTGTGTTCTAACTTGATCTTTACAGGTAATTGCGTCATCTTTGCTTAAGGAAAGAACTCAATCGGTCCCATTACCAAGGACAAAGAAAGCTACTTTAAAGAAACGTGAGCAAGCCAAGGCCCGATTGAGGACTCCATCCCCTTCTCCACCACCTTCTCCAGTTGCTTGGGTAAGGGCTTGCCGATCTACCCGCCTCATCTTCTTAATAATGTATATCTGATCATCACGTTCTTGCTTTGCTCTTTAGCTGCGAGCTCCATCGCCTTCACCACATTGGCCAACCCCTTCGCCTACCGTTTCAGAACAACCAAAGGAGGCCAATGCAACAACAGCCGATGTCCCATCACAGGTAAACCAGACCACTTTGTATCTCCTACCAATTTCACTCTGACTGAGTTAACCATGTCTCATTTTGATGATTGCAGACCTTAGCCGATATGTTTACTTTTGACATCGGCCAATTTCTTGATGATGAGGACAAGGAGCTACCCAGCACAGCCAGGCCATCAATCTCTGAAGAACTAAAGGGCCAGCTGTCTGACATTGCAAATCAGCTGGAAGCATCCATAGAATCTCTGGTGGAGAACTGTAACCCAATCAGGAGCAGAGTCCAAGAAATACAAGATCAACTGCCTGAAGACCTGATGGAGACATTAACGCCAGCCATCTTCTTGGAACAATACCACTTTAAGCTTCACAAGGCCAAAGAGAGAATCGCAGAGAGGCGGGAGCGTGAAGGCTTGGAATCGGCCGTATCCACCAGCAAGGCTCAAGTAAACTCTGATAAAACTAGACTGGATGAGCTGGTCGCTGAGCCGATCGCCTTGAACAAGAAATTTGAAGAACTCCGTCGCCTTGAAGCGGATCTGTTGACAAAGCTAGAGGCCACTCGTAAAGAAATCCAGGAAGTCGAAATCAAGATAGCTGCATCCCCTAAGGCGATTGAAGACCAAACAACAAAGCTGAAGGCATCGGCCAAGCATCTTGCAACCCTGAGTAAGGCATTGAAACCAATGCCAGGGTCATCGGCCGATGATGCTCAAGTGAGAGACGACATTGATCAAATCCGTCGCAAGGCCATTGCGGCTATCCAAAACTTTATAAACTGACTGGTGTAACATACTTTTATCTTCTTCCTGTAAAAAATTAACTTTGTCTTTGATTGGTATATATCTCATCGGCCAATCGGCCAGATATGATTGACTATCTCATCTTGAATCCTTCTGAAAGCGTAATCCGAAAAAATTTTAAAGGCCAAATTTTGGAACTGCTGAGTGTATATATGCCCCCCAAATTTTGGAAGATGAGGGCTCATGTTGTAAAATTTGAACTAAGGACGATAGTGTATATCGGCCATCTAAAGGCGATGCATTGCACATCGGCTATTATCGGTAATCGGCTAGCAAGCCGATCATGAGTCGATCCAAATGCTTGAGTAATATTTCTTTAAGTATTTGCCATTGAGCGCTCTGCCAAAAACCTCTCCATCTAATCCTTTTAACAAATATGCATTGTGGGGAACACATCGATGAATCTGAAAAGGATCTTCCCAATTAGGTGACCACTTGCCGAATCTATTATCTCTGGAACCAATCGGCAATATCAATTTCTAAACAAGATCCCCTTCCTCAAATGACTTGGCTACAACTTTCTTGTTATAATGACGAGCAACTCGATCTTTATCTCGCTTGATATTCTCCAAGGCCCGCAATCGCACGTGTGCCAAATCATCCAACTCATCAACCATAAGATTATGGTACTCATCGGCCGTCAAGTCGTCTTGCAATGCAATCCTTCTTGAGCCGAAGTTGGTCTCCTACAGCAGCACAGCTTCATGTCCATAAACCAACTGATAAGGTGGCACTTGAATTGCACCATGACAAGCTATCCGATACGCCCAAAGGGAATCGGCCAGCATGGTATGCCACTGCCTCGGCTGCTCAGCAATCTTCCTCTTAATCAACTTGATTAAACTCTTGTTAGAAGCTTCTGCCTACCCATTAGCTTGCGCATAATATGAAGAAGAATTCAACAATTTGATACCCATGCTGTCAGCAAACTCAACAAACTCATCGGACACAAAAATTGATCCTTGATCTGTAATCAACGTCTGTGGAAGTCCAAATCTGTATATAATATGCTCCTTAACAAACTAGATGGCATCCTTAGAGTCAACCTTTTTATATGAAACGGCCTCAACCCACTTCATGAAGTAATCGGTAGCCGCTAAGATGTACTTGTGTCCTTTGCTTGATGGAGAGTTAATCTGTCCGATCATGTCTATACCCCATCCACGAAACGGCCACGGCTTTATGATTGGATGCATAGCCGATGCCGGTGCTCTCTGAATTGCTCCAAACTTTTGACAATCTTGACACCCCTTATAGTACTTGAAACAATCCTCTAATATTGTCGGCCAAAAATATCCAACTCGCTTCAAAAGCCATCGCATTTTATGGGTCGATTGATGTGTCCCACAAATTCCTTCGTGAACCTCGATCATAACAACTTTGGCTTCTTCTAAACTTAAGCACCTTAGTAAGACACCATCAATCGTCCGATAGTATAGATCATCATCGAGCAAGACATAATGTAGAACTTTGTACTTCATCTTTCATGGCATCGATTGAGAAGGATTTCTCAAATACTCGATGATAGCGAACCTCCAATCATCGGCGTCCACGGTAGCGACTTTAACCTCAACATCTTTCACCATCGGCCTGTATCCTGATGCTCCCTGAGCTAAATCATTGGCTTCGAAGTTTTGCTTCCGGGGTATATGCCTCATCGTCACAATCTTGAAAGTTCTTAGCAATTCCTGGCACTCCTCATTGTAGATCCTTAGAATATCATTTCTGCACTAATACTCCCCAGAAAGCTGATTAATCACCAACTGTGAATCACCAATAATTTCTACAGAATCGGCCTCGACCACTTGCAACAACTGCAAACCCTTGAGGACAGCTTTGTATTCTGCTCGGTTGTTAGTATAATAGGGCTTGATAGTAAACGCAAACTCGAAGCTTGCCCCCCGAAGGGATACGATGACTAGGCCGATACCGCATCCATGTCTGCAAACAGATCCATCAAAATACAGTGTCCATGGCACAATCTCGATGTTGAACAATGAAATCGGCCAGTGCTTGTCCTTTGATCGCTTTTGCCGATTCATACCTGAGGTCAAACTCTGTCAAGGCAAAAATCCACTTCCCAATTCTCCCTTTCAACACAGGAGCCGATAGCATATACTTCATCACATCGGCCTTACTTATCACAATACACTCATTGGAAAGTAAATAATGTCTCAATTTAGTACATGAAAAATATAAACATAAACATAACTTCTCCACTGGCGTGTACCTTGTTTCAGCATCCAACAATCTTCTGCTGAGATAGAAAATAGCTCTTTCTTTGCCATCGATGTCTTGAACCAAAACAGAGCCGATAGACTTCTCATCGGCCGACAGGTACAATTTGAATGGAACTCCTTTCTGTGGAGAAATTAGAACTGGTGGGGAACTCAAATATTCCTTGATATTGTCCAATGCCTTTTGCTGCTTGTCACCCCATATAAACTCTTGATCGTCCTTCAACTTCAATAATGGAGTGAACGGCTCTATCCTGCCTGACAGGTTTGATATAAAACGTCGAACGAAGTTAATTTTCCCAATCAGAGATTGTAACTTGGTCTTGTTCTGAGGAGGCTGGATCTTTTTTATGGCATCAATGTTCTTCTGTGTGATCTCGATTCCTCTCTCGTGGACCAAGAAACCCAAAAACTGACCGGCCGATACGCCAAAAGCACACTTGTTATGATTCATCTTCAGACCATATTTCCTTGCTCTTTCCAGTACCTTGCGTAGATCGGCCAAGTGATTGTCATATTATTTTGACTTCACAACCACATCGTCAATGTATACCTCAATCAAGGAGCCGATAAGGTCGTGGAAAATATAATTCATTGCCCTCTGATAGGTGGCTCCAGCATTCTTAAGACCAAATGTCATAACGACCCACTCATAAAGGCCGATTGCCCTCGGACACCTGAAAGCTGTCTTGTGAATATCTTCCTGAGCCATGAAAATTTGGTTATAACCTGCGTTTCCATCCATAAAACTGATAATCTTGTGTCCAGATGCAGTATCAACTAGCAAGTCGGCCATTGGCATATGATACTCATCTTTTGGTGTTGCTTTGTTTAAATCTCTGAAATCAATGCACACCCCGAGCTTGCCATTCTTCTTCAACACTGGTACTATATTGGAAACCCACTCCGCATATCGGCAGGGTCTGATAAAATTGGCGTCGTAGAGCCTTGTAATTTCTGCCTTGATAGCTTCATACATATCGGCCTTAAATCTCCTAGGAGCTTGTTTAAACGGCCGATAGCCTGGTTTTATAGGTAGCCGATGGTCTACAATCGATCGGCTTAATCCTGGCATCTCATGATACTCCCATGCAAAACAATCCATGAATTCTTTCAAAAGAAGTACTAATTTATTCTTATATTCCTTTGGTAGGTTGGCACTTACATACGTCGGCCTAGGTCTATCACCTATCCCTATATCAACTTCTTCGAGCTCATCGGCTGACGTGAAGCCTTGTCCCAATTTCCCATCTAATTCATCCACCGCATCTTCTATGTAGGGACTAGCTTGTTCATCTTGGCTTGTGGATGTTATGCCTTTGTTAAAGTAACTATTTATCTCCATCTTCGATAGGCTTGATATCACAGTCAGTTACCTTCAGGAAATCGGCCTCCCAAACTCGTCCGGACAGGCAGTCGATTCCTTCCATTTCCTAAACAACAAGATCGGCATTGGCCACATGTACCAATCTGTCGGCCTGCATGATCTCGACCAGGTCCCCTTGCCATTGAATAAGGCATTGATGCATTGTCGAAGGGATGCAACAATTTGCATGGATCCAATCTCGTCCCAACAACAGGCTGTAGGAACCCTTTCCCTCAAAGACGAAGAAAGTTGTAGGGATTGTCTTGTTGCCAACTGTAAGCTCTACGTTCAACACCCCCTTCGCCTCGGACTCGTTGTCGCCAAAATCTTTCAACACCATATTTGTCTTGATTAGATCCTTAGGTACTTTTTCAAGCTTCCTGAAAGTTGTATATGGCATCAAATTCACTGCCGTGCCGCCATCGACTAGCATCTTCATCATCGGCCGCCCATTAACGTATTCCTTGATGTACAACGGCCGGAGGTGCCTATAGCTGGTGTCGGCTGGCTTGTCGAACACGGCTTGCTCTGGTGACAACTGTAGCTTAGCCAAAGATTGCTCCATCTCATCATCGGCTATAACTTCATTGGCCATCTGTATACTATACTCTGCTGGCAATAAAAAGACCATGTTAACAGAAGCCGATGCTATGCTTTTACCTTTTGTAGACGCAGGAGCTTGAGTTGACTTAGTATTATCCTCATCGGCCTTTTCTACTGTAGACTTTAGTTTTCATTCTTTTCTGGTTTTATTGGGCCGATGAGCGATTGCTGCCTGCTGCCCCTGGATCTTCTCCTTCTGTCTTAACCTCTGAACCCGTTGCTTTTGAGTTTTGCTAAATAAATCACCTGGGCACCATTGAGGGTTTTGAACTTGCTCATCATCTTCTGTCTGACGATCATGGTGCATTGGCCCCAGCCTCTCGTGCACAGATCTCCTCTGTTTGATCGGCCGATGCATCTGTCTGCTTGAGCTGCCCTGGTAAGATTCCTCCATGTCGGTGCATGCAGGACACTCTTGCATCGTCGGCACCCTCATCCCTTCGTTCCAACAAAATCGGAAAAAATCGCACTCCCAATGAGGATCATAGAAGTTATCTTGTTCTGCATAGTCTTGTGCTTGCTCCTCACGCCTTCGCTGGTACTTTTTGATGAGGCCTTCTGAAGTTTGATGAGGTCGCTTATTGGTCCGATAGGCATCGCTATCGGCCCTGCCAGCTGTTAACAGCAGATTTTCGTAATCTACTCAGAGAGGAAAAGAGAAAACCGACGCAGAGAAGAAGGGCCAAGTTGGAGTCGGACCAGGTCTTGTATCGGACTCGGTGATTGCATCGGACTAAAAGAGGCTATAGCAGAAAGGGTGTATCGGCCGATACGGATTCAATACAGCCATCGGCCGATAGAGTCAGGAAGTTGATAGAGTTAGCATGGGCTTGGTCTGGGCTCGAGATAAACTTCAAGGTGGTTGCCAAATAGAGATAAGGCTCGGTTTTAGGCAATTGTATCTTGTAAATTAAGTAGGTTTAGATCTAATTTTTGGCAAGAGTATGCCACAAAGACTTATTTGTGAGTTAGAGACCGTGCTGTAATCTCGGGTATAAATATCCCGGTAGTTTGTACATAGAAACTCTCTCAATCAATTACAACAAAACAAACACAAGTTTAATCTACTTTCGGCGCATCACCAACCCTCGCAAGACGTTAACTCCCGGTGAGTTCTTGCTTCCCCAGAGCAGAGGTAAGAACTCGTACCCGACGATCTACATCGTCGGGGCAAACGTGTCGTTTTAGGCACGTTAAGCCCTGGCGATGTGATCGTCGTTTATCGTGTGTTAGCTAATCTTGATGTGGTTTTCTAATTCTATCTCGCCAGCGGCTAACTCGTTTTAGGGTTTATTGCCGACGATGACCGAATTAGCTTGCTCGTCTAGATTATCTAAGGCATCTACCATCCCCAAAAGCGATCGACGACTTGATTTTCTTTGTGTTAATTCTCGATCTACACTCCGAGTTGCTATCGACCTTAGTCGTGTTTCGAGGTTTAACTCAAAGCCTGTTTTTCGATCGTAATTAAGGATAGCACCGAGGTTTCAGCCGGTCTTACCCAATGCATGTGATCATCTATGTTCTTGCATGTATTTGCCACTTATGCAGGCGGATTGGTGAATATAAGTATATTGGTTACAAGGTGTTCTCAGGATCTCTCTGTGATTGGTGTATTTATATTGGCCGATTGACTCGTATAAGTTCGCACTAGAGTATTAGCTAGTGTATTTATCTTTGTGCAACCCTCATCGGCCGATTCCATTAAATTGTTATAAGCATATTAACATGGGCCGATGGGATTAGATTTATTTTGTCAGTTCCATCATATTATTACCTCAAGTAAGCCGATATAGCTTTGCACTATCGGCTAGGCTCCCGCGATGCATGTAACATACCACAACGACCTTTTAGAAGGCTATGTGATATTGCATGGTGGTCGAAAATAAAAATCTTCTTTTCTGAGTTTGTGATTAAAATTTTCTTTTTCTAGCCGTTTATTTTAAAGCATATGCATTGTAGCCATTTGAATAAATGAACCCGATAATTAAATACCTAGATAAAAATCCAAAACATTAGAAATAATGGAATAACTCAATGGGTTTGACCCATGGGTATGGAGTAAATTGTAAGTTTTGCTAGATTTTTAATTTTCCTTTTCAAACTATTCAAATAAAGAGTTTGAATTAAACTTAAAATCTGAAATTTCAGAACCTCTAGAACCTACTTTGGAACTTCATGAAAATTAGATCAAGAACATTTTAGTGTGGGAAATTTAACCAAGTTGCAGATGAAATAGTGTATTACCATTTTGCCATTTGGAATTTTACCAAATTGTCCCTGGAAAATAGTTTGAATCAAGGGCAAAGTTGGAATTCAACCATTAGCTTAGACTTAGCCATTTCCAGCTCCTCCTTCTTCTCTACACACTGCATCCCACTGCCTGGTGGGGCCAGACCGCTGTGGGACCCAATTTTCAGCTGCACAGAGACGCACACGTCGTGCTAGCGCCGCTCCACCGGCTGCCAGGCGCCCAACACGCGTCGACGGCGCCGATCACCGCTCCACCGCCACCTCACAGCCGACCACCATATAAATACCAACCGGCCGACACACATCCTCTTCTCCTCAATGTGGTTCCATTTTCGCGAAGAAAATGAGGACAACTAATTCACAATCGCAAGTAGCAAAGGAGTTCTCTCCGGCGCCGGTGAGATCAACCCCGCCGTTCCGCTTCATCGGGTATGTCCTGGTCCGAGTTAAACCGTGTTCCAATGTCTCTGATCGATGCTGTTGCTAACCCCTCAAAGCCCTATCGATTTGGTGTAGCAAATCCCCGGGAACGCGCACTGCGTCCACTCGGGCCATCGGTGAACTCCGAGAGCCGCCGTGGGGGTTGTCATCGCCACTAGGCTCCAAGGCTTCAAATCTGTCCAAGCCACTTCGCCAACGTATTCCTCACCTCAAGACGATCCCGAAGCCCAGAGGAATCGAGTCGAGAAGCTCTCAATCGGGAGATCCCTTCCATCTTCTCTATCTCCAGTCGTCAGCGTCCTCTAGCTCTATCTCTCTCTCCGGTAAGTCTCAAGACGATTCCTTTCGCACAGAGCAACTCTATGCTGTCTCTGACCGATGCATGTACTCCTCTTAGCTTGCCTAGACCGGGAGCTCTCTGCCGACGACGACCGCTGAGCCGCGCTGCCTTCGGGACCGAAGCGAACACTTGGAAGCTAGCCGAGTACCGTCGACGTTTTAGTGAGCATCCTGGACGTCCATAGCCTCACATCAACTGGCACGCCCTATACGCACCTAGGCAAGCCATTGGACCTGCACTGGAGTTAAGCAGACCTCCCAGGTCGCCGTGGAAACGTGGAACCCGCTTTCTTGTTGGGTGGGTCGAAATTCTACGCCAACACCAGCCCGCACCATGTTGACTGGGAACGGGTGTCCTTCGATCTTCATCGGCCTTCTAGCTTCATCAAACTTGATCCTGCCCTGTTCGATGGCCGATTGTATCTGCTGTCGGAAGATTTTGCATTCATTCGTATGATGAGAGTAGGTGTTGTGCCACTTGCAATATCTTCTCTTCTTGATCTCTTCAGCCGATGGCAATACATGACCTACTGGCAGCTGGATTTGCTTCTCTTGTAGTAGTAAGTCAAATATCTTGTCGGCTCTATTGATGTCGAAGTCGAATTTTTCTTCTTTGTCGCTCTTCTTGATCCATTGGCACGTGGTTGGCTTCTTCATCCGGGCCCATTCAGCTAGATCAATTTCAGCATCGTCGCCTTCATCATCGGAGGCGTACTGATAAACGTTGTTGACTTTCTTTGTAAATTTCCTCGCCTCCTGGAATCTTTGTTCGTGGGCCGATACCTTCTGTGCTAGCTGAGCTAGACTGTCAAACTCTTGCGACGAGAACCTTTCTCGTATCGGCCCAAGTAACCCCTGGAACGCCAGATCGGCCAGCTGGGAATCGGTCAGACTGAGGCTATAGCACCTGTTTCTCACATCCCTGAACCGTTGAATGTAGTCTGGGACTGATTCATCAACCCTTTGCCTGATGGCTGTAAGATCAGACAGCTTCGTTTCTTGTACACCATTAAAGAAGTACCGATGAAACTGTTTCTCCAGGTCCACCCATCCTTTGATAGAATTGCATGGCAAAGAGGAAAACCACGTGAACGCTGATCCTGACAAAGATAGGGGAAAAACCTCACCCTCAACGCCTCTACAGCCGATGCCTCACCGCACTGGGCTAAAAATCGACTGATGTGCTCATATGTTGAGACGTTGTCTTGCCCTAAAAACTTGGAAAAGTTAGGAATCTTGTATCGGCTTGGCAATGGCACTCTGTCGAACTCCTCTGGGTATGGGTGCCGATACACTGTTGCACTCTCCTTGGGTTTTAAACCGAATTGATCACTCATCACTTCAGCTATCATATCGGCCCAGTGCCCTTGAGTGATTCCTGCGGGCTGGTGTGGGAGCTCTTGATGAGGCTGCTGAAAACCTTCCGGCCGATATTGCCTAGGAGAGTATGGTTGAAAGTGACGACTTAAGTTTGGTGCATCATACTGCCCCGTAGAGTACTGCTGGTAGCCTTACGGCGCGTTGTAGGCAGCTACTTGTGGAGGATTACTTGGCAGGGGGAATTTGGCTTGCCCAGCCGATGTTAGATTGGCAGAGGCCTGCTGCATCAGCTCAACCATCGGTTGCTGCAAGGCTGCTGGCGCTTGTCTCTCCTTTGTCCATTGCGCAAATTGGTCTTCCGTGATATGCTGGGGGCTTCCTCCCGCCTATTTCGTCAGGACCAACGGCATGGTTGGCACTGGCTGGGCCGATGGAGGTGGGATCAGCGCCGTCGGCTGTGGAGCCGTGCTCAAATCAGTCCTCAAGGTCCGATATGGAGGGAACTTATTGTCGGGCAAGAAAATCGGCCCTTGAGGCTTGTGCTGATGAATAGAACCATCTAGTATTGATTTGACTGTATTGGTCAACGTGTTCACCAGGACTCCGAATTGGTTGATCAGTGCTGAGTGAACCGCGGAGTCGATGCGGTCCTGTAGCATCGGCGTAGCGCAACGAGTATCGTCTTCAGTCTTGACAGCTTGACCTTGGGCTACCGCCGATGTGCTAGCTCCGTCCCCAGGGCTCAGCATTACCATCTTGGATTTTTGAATAATGGTGCCTTGCCGAGTCCTGGAGTACGTCTGCAAGTACATGTTCTGGAATTGCTCGACCAGCTTTGCCATCTCAGCTTGTTGCTCCTTGTTGAGCTGATCGGCGGTCACCGAGACGACATTTTCTTCTGAGATCTCGCTCTGCTTGGACATCTTGACGTGAATTTGTTGATGATGCGAAGCTTGTGTTCTTCTTGGTCCCACCGGGCATGCCAAAAGCGTGTTGACGCAGAATTTCGACCCGCCCACCGTCAAAGCGGGTTCCACGTTTCCACGACGGCCTGGGAGATCTGTTTAACTCCAGTGCAGGTCCAATGGCTTGCCTAGGTGCGTTTAGGGCGTGCCAGTTGATTTGATCTGCAATCAACAAGAATAAACAAGTAAACCATGTTAGAGAACGATGGCCGATCGGCCGATAGGCCGATGTCGCATCGTGTGAGCCCAGCCGATAGGGCAAAGCTATATCGGCCTACTTGAGGTTATAATAAAATAGGAATAATAGACAGATCTAATCTCATCGGCCTTCATCAACATGTTGGCGTCGATCTAATGGCATCGGCCGATGAGGGATGTGTGTAGTAAATGCGCTAGCTAATACTCTAGCGTAAACTTATACGAACCGATCTGCTGATATAAATATACTGATCACACAGAAGTCTTAAGACTAATCTGCAATAAATATATTTATATTTGTCGATCCACTCATACAAGTGGCAAATACATGCAAAAACATAAAATAATCACATGCATCAGGTAAGACCAGCTGAAACCCCGGCGCTATCCTTAATTACGATCAAAGACAAGCTTCGTGTTAGATCTCAAAACACGACTAGGGTCGATAGCAACACAAAGTATGAATTGAGAAGTAACGCAAAGAAAATCAAGCCGTCGATCGCTTTTGGGGATGGTAAATGCCTTGAAGGATCTAGACAAGCGAACCAGTTCAATCATCATCGGCAACAAACCCTAAAGCGAGTAAGCCACTGGCGAGATAGAATTGGCAAGCCATATCAAGATCATCCAAGACATGGTAGACGACGATCACGTCGTCAGGGCTTAACGTGTCTAAAGCGACACGCTAGCCCCGACGACGTAGATCGTCGGGTGCGAGTTCTTACCTCTGCTCTGGGGAAGCAAAAACTCGTCGAGAAGCAACCTCTTGCGAGGGTGGCGATGCGCCAAAAGTAGATTGTTTTTGGTTGTTGAATTGATTCAGAGAGAGAGTTTCTAAGTACAAACTACCGAGATATTTATACCCGTGATTTACAACATTGTCCATGTAGGACACGATCTTATCTCTAACTAACAAATAAGTCCTTATGGCGGACTCTTGCCATAGATCAGATCGAATCTAATTTAACTTCCTAATTAAGAGATACAATTGCCTAAAATCGAGTCTTATCCCTATTTGGCAATCTCCTTTGAAGCTTAACCCAAGCCCAAACCGAGCCCACGCTGCCTCCATCAGCTTCCTGCTTCTATCGGCCGATGGCCGTATTGAACCCACATCGACCGATACAGTCCCTCTGCTGGCGCTCCAACTGGTCCGATACACCGCTGAGTCCGATACGGGACTCGGTCCGACTCCAGCTTGGTCCGATAGTACAACCGATCCGACTCAAATCATTCCTTCTTCTCTGTGTCGGTTTTCTCTTTTTTTTCCGAGTAGATTACAAAAATCTGCTGTTAATCTATTTATAAAATATCCTCAGCATTCCACTGTAGTTGGCTCACGCATGTTGTTGAAATGAGCCTCATGCCTTGCCTTGAGATGGATCTTGCTGTCAGCATCTCTCATTAATCTAAATATACTGGAGTGGAGTATTTTATTATCTATGATCTATAACCAGCTGATGACCAGGCTCGTCAAATTTTTACTCTCTCCGTCTAAAAAACCCTAATATTAAATGGAACATTTGTTCAAATTTATTGTATTAGAAAATATCCTAATTTATTCAGATTTGTTGTATTAAAAAATATTTTATCGGTTTTTTCGGAACAGAAAGAATACGTCTTTGGTCGGAGAGTATTATGTACTCTTTCTGTCTGATATATTTTCTTCGTTTCAAAATATGAGAAATTTTGGTTAGATGTGACACAACCTAGTATATATTGTGGGACGGAGAAAGTAAGAAACTAGTATTGGATTATTGGATGAGATACATATATTATGAATCTGAATAGAAAAACTTTTAATTTAGATTTGTAGTATTAGGATGTATGTTATTTAGTATTAGGTTATTAAATTATGATACAGAGGGAGTATCCTGTAGGTTTTGTCCGGCTGCAAAGAAGACGGAAAGCTCCTTTATTACGATCGAGATGGCCATTCTCTAGAACAATCGTGGACCGACCTACTGTCTCCGCTGGATGACACCCGTGCTTCTTTCCTCACCTGTCCGTGTGATCGCCTTCCTTTTCTTTTTCGTGTCTCAGTTCGATCTGGTGCTGAATTTCTTTGTGGATTTTACGCCAGAAAAGAGAAGCTTGGATAGCTCCTAGAATCTTTTGATTTCTAATTTATTTTCTGGATTTTATAGCTATAAATTCTTAAAGTCTGAGAAAAATGTAAAATGTTTGAGGAATTTGGAGACTTTAAAAGCTGTACCAAACATGCTATAGTACTAGTATTTGTGAAAGAAAAACGTGTCACTCATTATCTCCATTTTAAAAGCTCCTCAAACAGTCACTCGTCTTATTTACCGACAGCAAAGTGGTAATGGTACTGGTATCCTCCAGACCTTGTATAATTGGGACAT
This sequence comes from Oryza officinalis, assembly GCA_008326285.1. NCBI lineage: Eukaryota > Viridiplantae > Streptophyta > Magnoliopsida > Poales > Poaceae > Oryza > Oryza officinalis. The sequence goes on along the minus strand of BDMV01000007.1, from coordinate 55,186,222 downwards.
ATTGCTTTTGCATTAAAGGATCCTCTCAATCTAAATACAGTCCTTCTGAAATTTACTACGTCATCCAACAACAAATGTAAAGAAAAAACACATTACAAGTAAATTGGAACATACTGTATTGTTTTTCATAGAAAAGGGCTAGAAAGATGGATGAATTGGGTCAACTTTCAGTGGAAAATTAAGCTATATATATATATATATATATATATTTCTAATTTGAAGTTGTGGTAGAAAGGTAGGGATGGAGGAACCAGCGGCTTACTCTGTCACTATGTTCTGGAAGCGAAAGGAAGGGGAGAGATTTTGAGTAGCTCTGTAGCCCAAAAATATTTTCTTCACCTTCCCCACGCGGACGCAGAAGCTGAAGCGCACACAATTACAGGGAGACTGCTCTCTGCTCTCTCTAGACTCTAGAGAGAGAAGCCATCAGCCATGGCGTGCTGCTTCGCCTGCCTGGGCGCTGGCGGCGGGAAGATGAAGAAGAAGAAGAAGAAGTCGACGCCTCAGATCCCGCCGGCCTCAGGTGATCCCTACCTGCCCCTCGGTCGCTTCTTTCTTTCTTTCTTTCTTCTTTCTCGCAGAGAGCGTATTGCCTTGCCTGGGTCAGTTGGGTGGGGATTAGCTAAACTTCCGAGAAATTCAAAAAAATAATATAAAACAAAATACAAGTCCGCTGTGGCACGGGAAGTCGTCAATTGTTCGTTCCTGTTGAAAAGTTTTTAATATGCTTCCAATGAACAGAGAAATTTGTCGTATGAATGAATATAATTAAGCAGGGTTTTTCTGACACATGATGAGGTTTGTTTGTTTGTTTGTTTCCCCAGAAAGAGATAACCCACCAAACCTGCAGGGCTCGGCCTCATCGACATCGACATCGACAGTGATGAAGCAGGATCAGGATTCGTTTCAATTAGCTGCTAACAAGGACATCCTTGTGAGCAATGGATCGTCCGAGAACCGCCGCATTGCAGCTCGGACCTTCACCTTCAGGGAGCTCGCTGCGGCCACAAGCAACTTCAGAGCCGATTGCCTGCTCGGGGAGGGCGGTTTTGGACGAGTGTACAAAGGCTATTTGGAGACTGTCAACCAGGCTAGTGACTTAGTATGCTCCGCTTTCTTGCTACCATACTGCAAATTTCTGTTTAATCAAACAAGAATCTCTGCAACTGACTGTATGAGATGAAATGATCGATATACCAAATTATTTCCTTCATCTTTCATGGAGCAGTTCCATCCATGATTAACATGAATTAATGCACTTTGTAACCATCATAGGTTGTCGCTATAAAGCAGCTCGATCGCAACGGACTGCAAGGCAACAGGGAGTTTCTTGTTGAAGTTCTTATGCTCAGCATGCTGCACCACCCAAATCTTGTTAACCTTCTTGGATATTGCGCCGATGGTGATCAGAGGCTTTTAGTTTATGAGTATATGCCATTAGGTTCTTTGGAAGACCATCTTCACGGTATATGCCACTGAAAAACCTTAATTGGATCACTGCTTGCTTTGCTACTGGATGATTCATGATGTGTGTGCTCACAACTAGATTTTGTTTTACCCAGATCCTCCACCAGGCAAGTCACGGCTTGACTGGAATACAAGGATGAAGATAGCTGCTGGTGCAGCGAAGGGTTTGGAATATTTGCATGACAAAGCCAATCCTCCAGTCATATACCGAGATTTGAAGTGTTCAAATATCTTGCTTGGAGAGGGATATCACCCAAAATTGTCTGACTTTGGATTGGCAAAGCTCGGCCCAATTGGCGATAAAACCCATGTTTCCACTAGAGTGATGGGTACATATGGATACTGTGCTCCTGAGTATGCTATGACTGGCCAGCTGACTCTCAAGTCAGATGTTTATAGTTTTGGTGTTGTTCTGTTGGAGATCATTACAGGACGAAGAGCTATCGACAACACCCGAGCAGCAGGGGAGCAAAATCTTGTTGCATGGGTAAGTCGGCAAGCTTCTTCTTTATAGCGGCAACTGGCAAGCTTCTCTTCTATTATAGTGTTGCTAAAAAACTAAAATGAAATATGTCGGTATCAATCTGAATAGGTTCTAGTATGGTTGATCGGTGGTTTATCCAAAGGACTTGCTGTAATCTGTTTCCATCCATTCATATTTGGTGGTGTACAATTTCAGGCCCGGCCCTTGTTCAAGGACAGGAGGAAGTTCCCCCAGATGGCAGATCCAGCGCTTCATGGTCAGTATCCATCGAGAGGATTGTACCAGGCCTTGGCTGTTGCTGCGATGTGTGTCCAAGAGCAACCGACCATGAGACCCCTGATCAGGGATGTTGTTACAGCTCTCGCTTACCTTGCCTCTCAGACTTATGATCCAGAGGCACATGGAGTCCATCACACGTCGCGTTTGATGTCTCCTGGCACACAAGGTGTATGAGAGATGCTAAGAGAGAGAGAGTGGCTGAGGTGGTAGAACAGAAAGCAGGATGATAGCTTCAGAAAGCCTAGAATATTTTTGCTAGATATGGTACCCGAGGAGGAGATGTTGCTGACAGTCCATGGAGATGGCCAGCCCAGAGATTTCATTCATAGCAATAGAAAGAGAATCATAGAGAGAAATGAGATGGTTCCAGGTTTCTGCAACATGGAATAGTGATAAATTGATATATTTTCTCATGATAGGGATGGCTGCTGTTGTTGTACATGTGAATTTCTTTCTCGGGTCTGTATTTACATCAGTGTAGGTGTAGCCTGTAGCGTAGTACATTTGGGTTCAGGAATTTTTGTCATCTCTTTGTTCCCTGTGGAAGTGAATTTCGGTTGCGTGCTGGAGGGTTGTCAGCTGCAGTTTCAGTTGCCTGGTGACGTTACTGCGTATGGTATGGTTAGGCTGTTCGCCTGCAATATTTTTATTCAGCCGACGTGATAAAATTGAGCTTTTAACATTCAAAGTACGAGTAAATTTGGTGAGCCTCTTGAATACAATGTATATTTTGCAAAATGCCACTGATTTTCATTAAGTTCAGAAAGTATGCCATCACTTACTACTCATCCGGTTTCTTATCATGCACCGTCATCTTCTGTTATATGCCAATATCTCTGCATCTAGAGCCATTCATCTGAAAACAAAGGCATATGAATGCATCCTAATTTCCATAACCTATTCTCTAAAACAAGCACCACATCATCTTGCATAAACCTTAGACAGGCCCACGACACCACTAGTAATTAATATACAGGGCCTCTTTTTGAGTAGTCAATGTAATGAACAAATTAATGAAATAGCTAGGTTGCATACAGATCGCTAAAATGACAAGCGTGCTGCGTGCAACAGATGGCCGGAGCTAGCTCTCCATGGAACTCCCTTTCAAATGATTTAAAAATGCAAACTAAATCCAACAAAATTAAAACTCCTGTTCTACTCTCAGAAACCATAATTTTAACACTAGAGACTACCCTTGTGTACAATATATCAAACGCCAATAAATTTTGCCTCCAAAATAATAGCAAATCTATGGTAACAAGCATGTGTTCCCATCTAATAAGCTGGGTGACACCTCGAGATTCGACCGCCTGGGGTCCAGCTCCAAGCGAACCCAAGTATATGCATGGTTACTAGTTACATGTATTCTACAGCGTCTGCCAACTGCAAGCAAGACAGACAAGTTAGCTACTGAAATGAGCTCAGGATATATATTAACACAATTGCTCACAGCCAAAAAACGAAGTATGCGCACCTCACAGATCGCTGAACTGTTTCTGCAACGTAGGATTTATGCAGGCAAATATTGATTTCTTCTTCGGCTTTGCGCCGAATAGGAAGTTCCGCAATGGCACTCTTGTTCTAGTCGGGAAGTGCTTGAATTGGCTGTGGTAGCTGCTTTCTTCCTCCACCAAAGATGACCTCCTGCATGAAAGATCAAAGCTCTCACGCAGCTTCTGCAAGCTGTCATTGACCTTGCCTTCAAGTTCCCTCATGCGCTTCAGTGCTGCCTGTAACTCCCTCTCGATCTTACCACTAGACTGTTGCATGTTCAGTACCTCCCCTTGAAACTTGGCCGCTTCGTATGGTGTAAACCTACCACCATCAGTCTCTGGGCTAGCACGCAAGGCTTCAGCTATCTCCTCCTGCAATCTGCAAAGAGACGTGGTTTTGAGCTGCAGGTCTTGATCAAGAAGTGCATTCTGTTCAAACCATACATCCAGTTCAGTTCTGAGCTCTCTCAACTTCTTTTCAGCAGGATCAGACTCGGCTGCAGCATCAGGTTCTCCTGTCTTCTTATCTTCAAAATCCCCCATTCCCTTCTGTAGCTCCTGATATTTGCTGTCAAAGTCCTGTATGCGGTGGCAAGCCATGCTAAACCTTACCAAGAACTGCAGGTTTTCCTCAACCAGAGCATCAATCTCAGATCTGAACTTCACTTCGAAAGGTGAAGCATTCTTCCTTACACCAGTGTGGCTTACATTGGTTCCCTCCAGCACTGAAATTTCTGTGTCCAAAGGATGATTTGATCTGTTATAACCCATTTTACTATGTGTGGGTGATATATCTTCTGAAGGATCTAGGAGATCTCTTAGGGACTGGATCTCAACATATTTCATGGAATTTGCACTCCTCAACTCCCTTATTACTGCCTTTGTCTCTTCGAGATGTTGCTCATTTTTCTTTTCCAATTCAGCAAGCCTTCTCTTTGTTTCTTTATAGTTCCGGAGAATTAAAGTGTAGTCATCTAGCAATATTGCTTCTCTACCTTCAATGCCATCAAGGAGAAACTCCTGCCAGCTAGGTGCATCTCTTTCTGCAACCAAACTAGAATTGACGTGCAAGCTCATGCTTCCAGGCTTGCTCAAGGTACTTGCTTGTCTTGTAAGTTCTTTGCCATCCAAACTTCTCGTCTCTAGCTCACCATGAGGAATGCAACTAGCAATATTTTTTGATTTTGTTGTTACTTTTGGTACTTGCTGATACACTCTTGACGAATGAGCATCCACAAGTTCACTAGTCTTCAAATCCTGTATGCTGTTCATTTGCTCTAATGAAGTGCGGCCACCTTCCTCAGATGAGTTAACTTTGCTGCCTCCGTTCAAACTTTTCATAGTTTCTGGGGCAATTAGCTGACCATCTTGTTTTGGCCATTCTTCAACAGATATTGCTTCATCAGTATGACATAATTCCAGTCTCATATCTGCATCACTGAAACAACTATTAGAAGCTTCGGGTAATGAGATTTCTTCAGTGGTGTTTCCATCATTCAAACTATATTGGTTTGCAGAACCAACCAAATTAACATATCCAGGTGTTTTTAGAGATTTGTCATCTCCGAGTTCTTCCTGGATCAAGCTGTTCCCAGACAGAGAATTTTCATCACCAGCAATCCTTAAGCCTTGTATTCCGTTGCTGCCTCTGAATGAATTCACAGTAACAACCACTGATGACCCTTTCTCATCGGAGTCACATTTATTGATTAAAGTATCTAAACTTTCTGAGTGAGGGAGATGAGTCTGACTGATTACTGTTGGTGGATGTTCACCTTTCAAACTTTCCCCTTGAGCAGAGTTGTCAATAACATCATTTCCTATGTCTCTATATTTCTTTGTACCACCTGATGGGCTGCAAACTATTTTGCCTTCACATGTCTTGTTGAAACCATTTTCTTTGCCTGGAATAACAATTTGATCAATGTTATTGCTAGCTTGTATTGACCTTTTATCTGTCAAGTCTTCTTGGATTAAGCAATTCTCACTTTGAAAGTTTTCCTTGTTGCCATTCTTACAGTCATCAATGCCATCAGTACCATCTAGTGAATCATGACCCTCAACTCCTGAGGCCTCTTCTTTTCTACTCCTGTCTCTGCCCAAATTATCATCTGTAGTTGGTTCCTCTGTGTCCCTGAATTCTTCTCCTGGCAGTGAGGTGCTGATATCATCTGACGTTATTTCCCCATCATTTTCAGCTGCAGCTGATAAACTAGTCATGTCTTCAGGATCAATAGATCCAAAGGCCTTTGAGATGTTAGTGATGCAACTAACAACTTCAGAAAAGACTGTGCTAACAAGAACTTCTTCCTCAATAACAGATCTTTCAAGAGCCTTGACTCTGTTCAACTCATCTTCTGCTAGCTTGAGCTGTTCACTTAAGTCACTTGGATCATCTCGAAGTGCTATCTCATCTTGTAGATCATCCAACCTATCTTTGAGGCTGTCATTATCTTCCTTCAGCTGCTTGATTTGTGCGGACTGCTTTGGGAATTTGAGCTCCAAGTTCATGACCTTATCAACAAGCTCATCAACTTTCTCTGCCATCTCCTCCACAACAGATTCAGAGTTGAGCTCAAAAAACCTTTCGATTTTTTCATATATAGGCTGCAGCTCCAGTATTTCCTGGGTATTAGGATAAACTCTTTTTTTAACTGCGATGTTTGTTGTGCCAGCTTCTCCTTTAGACAGGTCAATGATGTAGTTCATAGCATTCAGTTTTTGTCGGAGATGATTTATTTTTTCGGACTCCCCTGCTGCAACCCTGACTAACTCCTCAAATCTTTTCACAAGCTTAGCTACTGTACCCTGACAAGATCTAAGAGCTGTAATGGTCATCAAGGCACGGGCTTCATCATCCTCGATGGGAGCATATGCATCAAACTCATTTTGGATGTGGCATACTTGGTCCTGCATATCTGCAATCTGCTTCTCGATCTCCCAATACTTGGTAATCCCAGTCTCGTAAGAGCTCTTGACGAGTTCTTTCTCGGTTTGCAGGACAAGTATAAACTTTTGAAGCGTGCCGATCTCTTGTTGCGCATTCTGTTTGGTGATGTGAGCAGCACAGGGGCAGCCTGACGGCGCATGTCCTTTTGGCTTCAAAATCTCCTGTACAGTAGTCGATTCCTGTATTCTACGGGGGTCGATGGGTGTGATGGCTTTGGGGAAGTCAGCATCCTCTCCCTCTTGTTCTTGTAACAAGCAGGCTGCATACTGAACCTGTTCTGGGCATGCAGTAGCAATGGTGTGGTTGGCCTTATGCAGCTCCTTGGATAAGTGGTCATAGCGTTCAACGAGAGCTCTGTAGGCCCTGTAAACCTCTTCCACGTGGTTAATCACCTCTGGCCTCCTGCGGTAGTACATCTCGGCTCTCTTGCCGAACGTATCGGCTTCCTCTCCCAGGAGCTTGAGCATGATCTTGACTCTGGTTTCCATCTCTGCGTGCGCCAAAATACTCTGATCTAAATACAGTGCTAGTGACAAGGGGGGGGGTCCCTAACAAGTAAGGAAGGGGATCGAATGGAATCGAATCGGAAACAAGCAAACAAACCTTGGAGATTGGCGTCGAGCCATTTGGACTGCGTGGTGCGGATGTGGCTCGCCCACCACCACGAGTAGGCATTGTTTGCCGCCCGCTGCAGCATCCGCCGCAACCACAGCGCGAGGCCGAGGAGGATCGATCTATGGCTGCCTGCTAGTGCTACACGGATAGATAGATCGAGATCGCCTTCAATTTCTTTCACCCAACTTGCTTTCTTTACAACTACTACAGTAGTAGTATATAATCAGAGTTCTTCTTGGGATAATCAAAGCTGAAATCGAACAAAAGTTCCTAGTGGCTGGCGATACATCATCCCATCTCATCTCATCTCATCTCTCAAGAAAACAAAAGAAAAGAAAAGAAAGGAAAGGAAAAGGAAGGGAGCATCAAGAGGGGAAAGAAACGAAGAAAGAAGGAAAAAAAGTGGGCAACCCAAAGAGAGAGGATCGAAGAGGTGGAGACGCGACGCGACGCGCACGTCTAGGTGAGTCCCATTCCATTGTCCCAATGCCAAAGCCCAGTCAATTAATTGGTCAATCGCATCAGTCCGCAGCCCACGTCAACGCGGCGCGGCCTTCCCATCTCCACGGCCCTTTCGCCGGTGCCGACGTTGACGTTGTCTGGTTGGTTCCGTTGGACGACCTGAGGGCTGAGGGTGACGCGACGCGTTCATCGGTTCCTCCACGGCATAGGCTAGCAGCCCAGCGCTAAAGAGGATCTAACTCATCTTTGCTAGAGCTTTCTAACTCATCTTTGCTAGAGCTTTAGCCTCAAGCTCTATCTCTCCTCAAGCTAAAGCCCAACAAAAAAAACTTAACTGAAAAGAGACTATCACAAAATAAAATAAACTAGAAAGACAAAATAAGGTTTAGGCTACTTCACAACCCTATTCTAGACTCAGTTCTTAAAGTTAAATTTAGTGGCCCTAAATGAAACATGAAATAGTCCTTAAGAGAGGCATGCAATACCATATTCCAACCATTGATTTTGACCAATCCTACGACTACAAATGCATGCATGTTATTTGGTGGTACTGCATCTCCCTGAAAGGAGGTACGAAATCCATTTTAGTGGTGGGAGGGAGAAAATTGACATTGTCTCATTTTCGGGATGGGATTTCGCTGAAATGACTCTCTAAAATGTGGCATCGTTAAAATGCCACTATCAAACGAGGCCAACTTGTTGGTATGCCATTTTCTCTATTTTCAACAATTTTTTTCTTTGTTGGCACATGCACTAACATTTTTGCCCATGGCATATTCCTTTACGTGCCTAAGAAAGGGGATAGATCCTCTCATTCTCCATGAACTCGGCCTCACCGCTGCCACGTGCCACCCAACACATGCACCACCTCCTTCACACGTTGAGGAACCGATCAACGAGCCCCAACACCTTATTGACGTGGTTGCTGCCGCCCATGGTCACAGTAGCCACCCCACTACTGCCCATCGTCTTGCTCACCGCGACGGCACATTTCCTCCATGCTTGTGCCACGTGCGCCATCGGCGGACGACATCAAGTGATAGGACATGAAGAAGATCATGTATGTAGTCTCAGGGAGCTCGACGAGGCCGAGCTCGTCAAGGCAAGCAAACGAGCGGTTGATGTCGGCCATGGCAAAGTCAAGATCGGTGACGTCGGAGGACCAAGCCACCAAGGAGCTCACTAAGAGGGAGCATGAATACTGGTGGCACCCTATCCCCCGTTGTTCCGGCCAGCCGTGTGACGATAGAGTGAGCATGCACATAGCGAGCTTGGCCCCTTCCCGAGCGATGGCGAACCGAGAAAAGTGTGAGGCCTAGACAACATCTTATTGTCTTGTCTTTGGTCGCCGGCTGCATCCTGCCGCGACCATTGCTGCCAACCACAAGGGCATTTTGGTCAAGACAACATGGAAAAGAGGATAAAAACATTAAGAAAACACCTCAAATGAAGAAAATGGTAATATGGCATGATGACATGTTTGAGCTTGGCATTTTAACAAAACCACATTTTAAAATAACATTCGAATGAAACCTCATCCTGAAGATAGTCTAATGTCAATTTTCTCTGTGGGAGGGTAAATGTACTTTGGCTTTGGCATATACATTGCTGGAATCGATTCAAGCGAGAATCATCGCCGGCGGCCCCGTGGTGTGGCCCGCTACCGACGTGCTTTGGAGGCGGCGGCGTCCTCTTGGCCCTGGAGCGACGCGCTCTGTGGCCGCTGCCTCCCCTCGGCGTGCAAGCGAAGCGTCAGGTACACATCGTTCTTGGGCGGAGCCATTTACTTGGACAGCGCCGACGATCAACGCGGCCGGATTTGCCATGCTTGGCCATCTACTTCCTACAACCACTATACTGTAAAAAAATTCCAGGTAGAAACTTCCTACATACACGCACTCCACATTTAACAAAAAAAAAGCTTCTAATTCTAGCAACAGCAACAGAATTAACTGATGAAAATGAATTCAAAACACAAAAAATACTCAAATCAAAGGGACAAATTGAACTGCATATATGCAAAGTAAGTTCTGAATATGCTCAAAATCCAATGCTGCAGTCTTCGAAAATAAATCCCCTCCAGGGGTCTACAAGCCAAGAGCGGGCAAAGGGATCTGAAATAGTAGAGGTGCCGTGTGAAAGCACGACGAAAGCTGTGTTTGAGAGAAGAGATTGAGAACCTCTTCTTTTCGACACGTAAACGATATATGCATTAACGTATGATTAATTAAGTTTTAGCTTTTTTTTTGAAAAATAGATTAATATTATTTTTTAAAACAACTTTTGTATAAAATTTTTTTGTAAAAAATAAACCGTTTAACAGTTTAAAAAATGTGCGCATAAAAAACGAGAAAGATGAGATGAAAAAGTGAAAAAAAAACTCAGCCGAAGACGTGCTAGGTACCCACGCAGCCCGCGAGCTCTCTACTATTCTGGCTGCAGCAGCGACCAAATGACCCGATTAGCTCGCGATGAGAGAGGAAATTAATGGACATTTCTAATAAGTCGTTCGTTTTAGGCATGCAGCGAAGCTAATAAGCCACACGTGAAAAGAGATGAACTATTAGTGCAAAATTATTTAAGTCTTTAATTTTGAAAACCTGAAAAATGAATGCATTTAATTCTTAAAGGAATTTTTATATTTTTTTTAAAAAAATCACGCTGTTTAACGGCTCGAGAAGCACGTCTATCATAATCAAGAGAAAAGTAGCCAGCTAAAACTTCGGAAAAGAATGGAACCAAGTCCGATCTTACCTCCAGCCAATAAAAAGTTGGATTTGGGGGCTGCTAATTCGCATGTGCACGCTGCTACAATAACTTGCGCACACTGCCACCCATCACTGATCGTGGCAATTAGCATTAATTACAGTGATTAGAGTTAATCACGAAGCTACAATAATTTCTCAATAAAATAATAAAAATAATTGATTTTAAAAATTCCTCCCACACATGTTTTTTTATTTTTTTACTGAAACAAACTTTTAGCTCAGATTTGAAAAATTTTTAATCAGATTTGAAATCTTTTCAAGTCCAGATTTAAAATTTTAAACTTATATTTGAAAACTTTCAACTTAGATTTAAAAAATTTTAAATCAAGATTTAAAATCTTTTCAACTTAGATTTGAAAAATTTTAAGTCCAAATTTGAAAATTTAAACTTATATATAAAAACTTTCAACTTAGATTTGAAAATTTTTAAGTTAAGATTTAAACATTTTCAACTCAGATTTAAAAACTTTTTAACTCATATTTGAAAACTTTCAAGTCTAGATTTAAAAACTTTCAAGTCCAGATTTAAAACTTTATACTTAGATTTGAAAACTTTCAGCTCAAATCTTGTATCCAGCATCAACAAGGTAATAACAACCTAAATGTTAGAAAAATTAACGTTCTTATCATTTCTATGGTCATATATTACGAGATTAACTATGCTTATTAAGTTGACCTCTTACCACGGGGAACCTTAAAGCCATTTGATCTTGATAAAGCATCACGGAGTACCCTTCCATCAGCCGCAGATCCCTCCCAACCCGATAATACATAAATAAATTGCATGTCCAGCGCACATACACCAAAAACATTGGTTACAACATTTTTTTTCTTGAATGGTATCTTGGTTTGTCAATTGCGGGCACATGAACTTGTATATATGGCCCAATCTAAGGCACTTAGACAATTCTACAAAAACAACAAATATTTGTTAAAAAAACAAAACTTAATTTGAAATGTTTTGCTATAGTTAGAATATTGGTTTATACCTTAAAATAGTTCCACCTTTCATCTTTGTAGTTTGTACTAATTGGTTGAGGCTTCTTAAGCAACACAGTCCAAAGATTTAGGACTGCACATAGCACTTTATGGAAATTCTGACTTGCTGTCTCAGGTGATCACTGGAAATCGATATGTATTGCCCTATTCTTCTCATCATGTCCAAGTATACGCAGAAACATAGCTACCATCTCTTCCAACTTCATATTCCTAGTATCTCTTAACCCACCAATTTCTCTAACCAAAGAACACACCATCCTAAAACAACGTCTATCCATCCGTAAATAGAAATTGCATTCTTTATCACTTATACATGTGATGTTATTCAAAGTTTGTGATCGAGTAATCCGATCATACCAAGAAGGTTCCCGAACTCGGACAATGCTACGTTGGGACCATCTAATTAATATGGCCAACATATGGATCAACACATACAGTATCATCACAATTTTCACTCTACGTTTTCTCGTTGTGTTTCGTATGATTACAATTTCTCGGTTGGTTGGAGGGCGAGCTATTTCTGTGAACAAAATTATATTGTGAACTGATTAGTATTTTAAACATGTAACATATCATGAGGATGACAAACAAGCACAAGCAACACAAACAAGAAAAACCTAGATCAGAATAAGCATGGCATCACACAGCAACATATCAGATAATAATGCACAAGGAAAAAAAATTCTACAGTACCTCCTCCACATGATTATCTGCAACATCTTGTCCAAATCTTGGAGTAGCACTTACACCTTGTTCAAGATGCTTAATATAAAGTTCTGCCGACTTGCTTTTCTTTGTATAATTCAACATTTTACAAATTGAATGTGTTGAAACTTGGTTTCGGCAATAAGAAACTGGGGGTAGCAGTCAAGCGCCAAATACGATGGGTTAGTCAGGATAAAGGTTTAGACAAGTTCAGGCCCTCTCTAATGAGAGGTAATACCCTACTCCTGTTTTGGGGATTCGATCCGCCGAGTGATTTATTGATCTCTTGATCTCTTGATCTCGTAGATTTGTGTACTCGTGTACTTGTGTCTTTGTCTATCAACCTATCCCTCAAGGGACACCCCTACCCTCCTTATATAGTCTCGGAGGGATGTTTATAAGTCGGAGATCCACTCATATTCTAAGTCGGACTCCTCTATCTTACCAACTTTGGACTATGAGCCATTACCTTATCTCAATGGTAATGTAATACCCAAGTCATAACCGGTTTATATAATCATGAGACATAACCTATCCCCTATGGTAAGTCAGATAAGCTAGCCGAGTGGGTATCCGGTACCCATAATTTCCACAGTAGCCCCCGAGACCTTCATAGTCGACAAGATAACTTCGCCTCGAACCAGAATAACACATAGCCGAATGACTCCTTAGCCAAGTGCTTCTATCGCCGAGTGCTTCCATCATCTCTGCCTGAGTCTCCTGAGTGCTTTATCATCCAATAGAAAGGCTGTGAAGGGCTGAAAACATCTCAGAAATTTCTTAAGAATAAATATTTAGGTGCATCGACTGATGCACCTAATTAGGTGTAGCTCTCGACTATGTGTTTAGTTAAACAAACTAAGCATATAGTCAAGAACTATAATAATCATACTCTCCTGAGTTAAACAAATACCTAGCCTAAGCCAAAAGCAATCATAAAAGATCATATAACACATAACCTTATAATCAAGGCATAGTGTATAATGAATCGAAGCACTCGGCAAGCTCATGCTTATCCGAGTCAATTTACCTGAGTCATCTCAGAACAAAATACTCAACCGATCCTCAGGGGTAAAAAATCCGAGCACTCGGCAAGCTCATGCTTATCCGAGTCAATTTACCTGAGTCATCTCAGAACAAAATACTCAGCCGATCCTCAGGGGTAAAAAATCCGAGCACTCGGCAAGCTCATGCTTATCCGAGTCATTGTGCCCGAGTCGTCCCGGAACATACAGCTCAATCAATTCTCATGATTAGAAAATATGAATTAATAAATTTATCAGTCATCTGAAAAACACGACCAAAATATTAAATAGCTCTTGCCATAATATTGGTCTTGATAAAAAGAGCACACCAAGGTGGCAAATCAGCATTGATAAATAAAAAATCAAATGCTTTATAAAAAACCAAACAGCTCCTGCAACCTATAAAAAAGTTACCAGGACAGTTATAAAAAACTTTACTGTTTGTCACCTTCCAAGTTGCATCGTACCAACCTTCAACAAGTTGTGTAACTGCTATATGAAAGGATTTCAAAGGTATTGGGCAGTAAGACACGCGCATATTGCCAGAGCAAATTTGCTTAAGTCCCTAGAGACACGTGTCAAGCCTCACCTGTAATATGAGCCGTAAGCTTCTCATGGGTCTCGGCCCAATCATGAGAAAGCTTACCGATACCCTAAAATCTCTGAAGCGCCGGAGTCTTCCCCGCCGCTTCATCTTTTGATCTGAAAAGGTTATCCCTCATGGGATGCGTCAAAATAGATTTGATAATTGAATCCCGACTGACACAAGAACTCATCTTGTGACCCTTGTGGAAAATAATGATTGATCCAGATCATGAATATAGGAGATAAGCTCGCGACCATGTATTTATGTTGCATAAATCCATAATAAGCCCAATATTGAAGATTGAAGGTATGATCCTGGTGCTAGAGATAGTAAGCCCTCGAGCATGTCACTTATCCTTCTGTCGCAGTCGAAGTTATCCATTGGTAGCAACTGATGCAGTCGGCACGGAAGCGAGTCCACCAATGTGAAGATAAAATTGCCCATCAAAGGTAACAAAGATGTCGGTGGTGGAGACATAGTTGCCCATCAACAGCGATGGCGAAATCCACTAACCATGGAGACGAAGAAAATAGTCGGCGGTGATAAACGTGACCAGCAGTAATGACGACTGGCGGCAACAGAGATGGTCGTCTTGAAGGAGAGAATACCAGTCGTCGACGACCAAGGCAAATCAGTGTTGAAGATGAAGACGCACATCAGCAGCAACGATGCAGGCCGGCAATGACAGCGAGACCACCAGTCGGCAACGACGGAGATAGCCGGACAATGAAGACGAAAATGCTAATCAACTACGGCGTAATAGGCCATCAATTGTAACAGACGCAACCGGTGGTGATGATGATCCGCAGCAGGAGATCCACGGAGGAACAAGTAATGGTGCCGATGGTAACATCAATGATAATAATCCATCAAACTGTTGAGAAGATATCGAAGCCCAAGTAGTTTCCTTGACGCTAGCATGTGTGTGGCGAAGAACTCCAAACTCCATGACATACAAATTAAATCTTGAACTTGATATTTGAAAAACTTGGAGTAGACTTTAGCATCAACTGAGAGCCAAAGTTATCGGTGAAAATGTTGGAGTCGCTGAAGTAGAAAGCTTACTCTGGAGCGAAGATTTTGAGTCTTGTATTTGTATAGCCCCCGACTCTATGCTTAGTTGGGAAACAACTGATCATAGAGTCAAGAACTATAGTTTGTCATTGAGTAGCCATTGCTTGAGTGAAGATACACATTGAGGATGTCATGTTGAGTCTCTTGGAGACGTCGTGGTTGGTGAAGTAGCGAAGCTTGCGAAGTAGAAGCAATAGAACTAGTCGACGATGAAAACGTAGACGCCCAACAACGGTGGCGTGAAAACCAACCGTGTAGGCGGAGATACCAGTCGGCGGCGGCGAAGGCAAGCCGACGATGAAGTCGTAGAAGCCCAACAACGGTGATGTCACCAATCAACTGTGTAGGCGGAAACATCAGTCGGCGACGGCGAAGGCAAGCCGACGATGAAGTCGTAAACGCCCAACAACGGTGATGTCGTCAATCAACCGTTTAGGCGGAAACACCAGTCGGCGGCAGCGAAGGCAGGCCGACGATGAAGTCGTAGAGGCCCAACAACGGTGATGTCGTCAATCAACCGTGTAGGCGGAAACACCAGTCGGCGGCGGCGAAGGCAGGCCGACGATGAAGTCGTAGAGGCCCAACAACGGTGATGTCACCAATCAACCATGTAGGCGGAAACACCAGTCGGCGGCGGCGAAGGCAGGCCGACGAGGAAGTCGTAGACGCCCAGCAACGGTGATGTGTCCAATCAACCGTGTAGGCGGAAACACCAGTCGGCGGCGGCGAAGGCAGGCCGACGAGGAAGTCGTAGACGCCCAGCAACGGTGATGTGTCCAATCAACCGTTTAGGCGGAAACACCAGTCGGCGGCGGCGAAGGCAGGCCGACGATGAGGTCGTAGACGCCCAACAACGGTGATGTCACCAATCAACCGTGTAGGCGGAAACACCAGTCGGCGGCGGCGAAGGCAGGCCGACGATGAAGTCGTAGACGCCCAACAACGGGGATGTCACCAATCAACCGTGTAGGCGGAAACACCAGTCGGCAGCGGCGAAGGCAGGCCGACAAGGAAGTCATAGACGCCCAACAACGGTGATGTCACCAATCAACCGTGTAAGCGGA
Source organism: Oryza officinalis (assembly GCA_008326285.1). NCBI lineage: Eukaryota > Viridiplantae > Streptophyta > Magnoliopsida > Poales > Poaceae > Oryza > Oryza officinalis. The sequence goes on along the minus strand of BDMV01000007.1, from coordinate 55,170,251 downwards.
AACACCAATCGGCGGCGGCGAAGGCAGGCCGACGATTAAGTCGTAGACGCCAAACAATGGTGATGTCACCAATCAACCGTGTAGTCAGAAACACCAGTCGGCGGCGGCGAAGGCATGCCGACGATGATGTATAATTGATCGATTCTGCAGTATAAACACGTAGGATGAGTAGTACCTGATGCAAACATAGTACTTGAGGAAAATTCAAGCAATGCAAAATATTTATAAGTATGTATTTCTCCTCTTGTTGGTTTTGATTTCCCCGAGTAGATGACTCCTCACGTTTAAATACTCTGCCCGACTAGTCATTAATATGAGTTCGTCATTAATGGAACAAAGTTTCACATATCGAAATTTACTACTCAGGTACTTTCGTAATTGTTTAGAGCAGAAAACAAATTATCTTATCTCTATGCTTTTGATTTCTTCCGAGTAATACTTAGCACCTTGCGTTATACACTCCATCCAACGAGCCCCCGGGTGCTAGGATTCGGCCCAAGGGCAACTATCCATCGACAAACCAAACGGAAAGTATAGGGAAATAGAGTTTCATAACTCGATGGGTACTTTTTACTCGGATTATTTCGCAAGCAATCGAGATAAACATTAGAAAAATTAACTCAAAAATATGATATAACATCTATAGCCCCCGACTCACTGCTCAACGGAGGACCAGTTGATGTAGTGAGGCAGAGGAGAAAGAAAATATCATATAAAGAAGAAAATTGATGATGACTTAGCTTTTTGATATTTCCACCGGTGACGGTAGAGGTGGCCGATCAACCGTGGAGGCGAAGAAACCAGTCGGCGATGACGAAGACGGCCGACGGTGAAGACGATGTCGGTCTTGGCTCGTTTCTCTTGTGCAATCCTATGGGCCATGGCTGAGTCGGTCTCGACAACTTTGGCAATGAGGATGTTGAAGAACTCCGGAGCGTAATCGTAGTCGAAGACAGAGTCATCGAAGTCGTTCGTGGAGATGTCGTAGAGGTCGTCGAAGTTGGAAGAGCTGAGGTAGTCTGCGATCTCAGTAGATGAGCGCGATCCGAGTGGTTGAATCATGGCGGCGATTTCTCTGGAGCTCGGACCGCGGCATGATGATGAAGAAGATTCTCTCAAGTGGATCGATTCCAACTAGAAAGATAGAAGATTGTGGTAAGTCTTAGCGTCGTTTGGTAACCCAAACGGCGCCGCGAGGTTTCCCACTCTCGACTGGTTCGAATCCGAGTCGAGGAGAGAGGTCTTGCCAAATTTGTCGGTGATGAAGTCAAGGCTGCCGAAACGAAACGTCTGGCGCGCCAACTGTCGAAACTTGGTTTCGACAATAAGAAACTGGGGGTAGCAGTCAAGCACCAAACACGATGGGTTAGTCGGGACAAAGGTTTAGACAGGTTCAGGCCCTCTCTAACGAGAGGTAATACCCTACTCCTGTTTCGGGGATTCGATCCGCCGAGTGATTTATTGATCTCTTGATCTCGTAGATTTGTGTACTCGTGTACTTGTGTCTTTGTTTATCAACCTATCCCTCAAGGGACACCCCTACCCTCCTTATATAGTCTCAGAGGGGGGTTTATAAGTCGGAGATCTACTCATATTCTAAGTCGGACTCCTCTATCTTACCAACTTTGGACTATGAGCCATTACCTTATCTCAATGGTAATGTAATACCCAAGTCATAGCCGGTTTACATAATCATGAGACATAACCTATCCCCTATAGTAAGTCAAATAAATTAGCCGAGTGGGTATCCGGTACCCATAATTTCCACAGAATGATCATCATGAAGTTTGTCGATCCCATTTTCAAGATTATAACCAGGGATAGCATAGAATAATTCATCTCTAGCATTGAAACCTATATCTTTAGCCATGTCTACTAGACAAAAGTATGACATCCTCTCACTGTCACAGTTGCGAAAAATAGAGACTTGGCCTCCAACATAGCAAAGTTCACCTTCCTTTGAAAAAGAATCCCCATGGTACATTTTTATTATGATTAAACCCCCTCCATTTTGTATGTACCAGGCAATAAATTGAGAAACACACTATGCCCCTTTCTATAAAAATAAAAAACCTTGTAACAAATAGATCTACAATACGCATGGATAGAAATCAGACCTAACTAAATTAATATTTTAAATGTCAATTTTGATGCAAGTCAAACTAGGCTGGTATGCATATAAGTTCTCCATGAAGAAAACAAGAAGAATCTGTCCTGAAATTAATTCTAAACAGATCATACATAGAGGAAAGAATTCATTGTAAGAAAAAAAAGGAGAAAGTACAATGGAGAGCAAAATCACCCCAGTACCTTGTGCTTTTTGGTCTGTAGAACTGCAAATCAAAAGTGAAAAAGAAAATGTCGGAATTGAGTTTCTGCCTGGGAGGAACAGATAGAATAGAAAAAGGATCTGGAAAATAACTGAGCAACAGAATAGTACCGTAGTCTTTTTTTTCCCTAGTTAGCTATCCCTCCAACAATCTGTAGAGGAGAAACCAACAAATTACTGGCAACCAACCAGTACTGCTGCGATGATGGTCCAATGATGCAAAAAAAAAAGAAGAGGAGAATCTTGATATGAGAAGAGAAATTTTAGGGAGAGTTGCAGCCAGAAAAGAAATAGCAGAAGGTTAATCTCACCTGAAATAATGGATTTCTTTGTGGAAATAGTGGATTTCTTCGCGCGTGAATGAGAAGCGGAATGGGATTTTTCGCGCGTTTATTTCCAGCGGCGGCGAAGCTTGCGGGACGTGCGTTGAGAACACGGCGTTTTCGTCTTATCGTGTCGAATTCCCTCCCGGTCTCACGAATTAATAGGCCCCCAGTAAGAGATCAGTGGGAGTTGGACCCTTTTACACGCACAGTATGCATAAAAAACGGAACGGTTCATTAGCACGTGATTAATTAAGTATTAGCTAATTTTTTTTTGAAAAATGAATTAATTTGATTTTTTAAAACAACTTTTGTATAGAAACTTTTTACAAAATACACACCATTTAGTAGGTTAAAAAACGTGCGCGCGAAATACTAGAGACAAGGTTGGTAACACAACCAAAAAGAACAAAGCCTTAATTCTCCATCCCAAGCCCTCTCAAAATATCAAGTCTTCCAACCAAACTAAAGGCTTAGGCTGTGTTCGGCACAGCCACTTCCCAGCGCGCTACGGTATTTTTCCCCGCGCACGCTTTTCAAACTGTTACATGGTGTATTTTTTTGCAAAAAATTTCTATATAAAAGTTGTTTAAAAAAATCAAATTAATCCATTTTTGAAAAAAAAAATAGCTAATACTTAATTAATCACGCGTTAGTGGATCGCTCCGTTTTCTGTGTGCAAAAAGTTTCTATACAAAAGTTGTTTAAAAAATCAAATTAATCCATTTTTGAAAAAAAAATTAGCTAATACTTAATTAATCACGCGTTAGTGGACCGCTCCGTTTTCCGTGTTATTGTAGCACGCTGGGAAAACGGAGCAACGAACACAGCCTTAGTGCCTGTTCGTTTGCCTATATTCGGAACGATCCATTAGCGTATGATTAATTAAGTATTAGCTAATTTTTTTAAAAAATAAATTAATTTGATTTTTTTAAACAATTTTTTATAGAAACTTTTTTTAAAAAAAATACTATTTAATAGTTTAAAAAACATACACATGAAAAAAAATGATGAGTTGAAAAGATGTGGTGAATAACAAAGCCAACTGCCAACTGCCAGAACTCCCATTCCCTGTCAGGCTGTCACCAACTCGCTCCAACCAAACAAGCTGCTAGGGGCACACAGTACACACACGAGAAAAAGGTTCAGGAGGGAAGAGAAAGAAAAAAAAAAGAAAAGGACAAGGAAAATGGACGACCGCGACCTGGACTCGGCCGCGCTCTGGGCCGCCGTCGACTCGGCGGCCGCCGCCCAAGCCTCCCGCCGCGACCACGAGCGTCCGCTCCTCCTCAATGTGGAGGACGACGACCATCGAGGAGGCGAGGTGGTGCAGCCCGCCCGTCCCTTCAAGGTCCCGCGACTCCTGACTACGCCGCCCCCGCCATCTCCTCTGCAGATGCCCCCCCATTCCTCACCCAACCTCACCCTCACGCCCGCCTCCGCCTCCGCCACGAGGCTCGTCGTCGTCGACAGCCCCCCTCCCACACCCACCGCCTGCTTCGCCGCCCACGACCTCTTCCCCGCCATCTCCGTTGCCAACTTCAGAAAGTACCAGGAGGCAGCCTTCTCTGTACGGTCCTAATCCTCCTCCAACCTCTAAATTATTAATTCATTCGTGACACTGGACTACCATTTAGTACTACTATTTTACTAACCAGCTCTCTATAAATAGAGTAAATTATACTGCTACTGAATACTGATGCTGCTTTTTCAGATTCTAGATAAAAGCGACTACACCTCCATCAGTGGGAATCCATACATCAAGAAATCAGGTCCTTTGATTGACTCATACTCCTACATTGTTGTTGTGATCTGTGATGATCTACTCACTCAAACATCGTTTTCCCTATCCCTTTTCAGGCTGGAGGAAAATATCGTGCTTCTTCAATATCTCATTTGAAATCAAGGACCGCTCCATTGAGTTTGATGAAAACCGCAATGTCAACCGTGCCGAGTTTCTCGTTCGAGCGTCTATGCAGTTACTATGCTTTGTCTTTCTTACAGAATTATCACTATAACTCATCTTGCTTAAATTAAACGTACCCCTTGCTTACTTTACTTGTATCATCAACTGTTGTTAACTCTTTCTTTCTTTTGTGTTTAAAGAGGTGGCAGATTTTCGGATGGTTGGGGTTCATGTGATCGGCGTGAGAAAAAATTTAACAAACCAAACCATGATGTTCCCAGCACAGCTGAAACCAGAGCTAAGAACAAAGCTTGTCAGGTAAGGAGAATAGTCACTAGGTTTTCACTGTCTCAGTTAGGTAGTATTAATATTACATACCAGAAATTCATGCCGGCATGCATATGTTCTTTTAGCGATTTTATATTTGAACCGTTCTAGTAGCTGACAGAAGAGCTAGTGATGCTTGCTACCAGGGGCGGAGCCAGGATTTTGAGGCACCGGGGTCACATTAGGTAGCCTAAGCTACTGCCATATTTGATAGGGCTCTAATTCTAAGATCAATTTTTTAAGCTACATATTTTTAGATCCAAAAGTTTTTGGAACTAAATTAATGATGGATTGAGGTAATTTCGGTGGGATATCATTATTTTAGGCTAAACATAAAGTGTTAAATCACTTGAATTAGTTATTTAGACTATAAACTCTAAAGTTGGCAATAATTTGTTAAGTGCTAATTGCATGTATAAACACACTACATAGCTAAAAATAGCTAATTTGTTAAGTGCTCAGACATGCTAATGGAGTAATGGGTGAGCAGTTCTCACACTGGTCTGTAACTATTATGTATTGCTAGTAGTGTTTACTCTGTGAGCTGCTGCAGTTCATCGGGCCGGGGTGAACAAGCATCGGCTAATGGGGCCACTACTCGCAATATACGAAGGAACATACTGGTTGGTCAGATATTGTCATTGTCATCTGACCCCAGTGATACAACGTAGCTCCACCCCTGCTTGCTACAATGTTCAATAAAACAAATAGAACGGTCAGTAAACAATTTTTAGTTTCCAATTGGGCCATATAAACAATTTTTAGTTTCCAATTGGGCCATATTGTAGATCAAGGAGGCAGAAGCAAAAAAACCTGCTGGAGGGGGCCAGGCTGCTAAGACGAGTGGGAAGTGAAATATATATATGGTGCTCAACATGGATGGAGTTTCAGATCAAGGAGGCTGCAATGATGAGAACGTTAGGAGCGCATAGTGCTGATACCTTGGGATAGGTTGCTGTAGATGGTATTTTGTCAAGTTGAGTCCACTAGCTCCTGTTCTGTTTTTTTGCTGTTTGATGTTGCCTGTAATGGTAGAATTCCTAGAAAAGTTAAGACTGGTTTTTTGCTGGTTGCCCTCTCCTAACCAGGATGGATACCTGGAAAAGGAGAGTGGTACAGTCCTGGTGTTGCTGAATTTGTTGGAAGTTGTGAACAATCGGTAGCTTCTCATTTCTATTAATGTAAAGGCGGGGGGGGGGGGGGGGGGGGGGGNTCCCCTAGTTCAAAAAAAAAACAGACGATTTAGTTACAGTCTGCAAGGCCTACCCACAAAAAGGAATCTTCCGAGGAAAAGAATGGGATTGTACTGAGTTATCTTATTTGATGAAGAAATGATGCATGCATTCAGAGATGTGTAGCTTAGAACTAAAGTGTGTGTTACTGGATATACATGGTGGGTAAGCATGTTTTTGACTGGGTCATGGCAGCATGTGTTTGTGTGGTGCTTTTACGTACATTCTTTTATGCATCATTATGGTACTGGCTTTTACAATTTAACTAGACGTAGATGTGTAATATCATGAGTTCACGACAAGTCTGTACTCAGAACAATCCATACATAAGCTAGTGTGGACCATTGCTACAGTTTATAGGAGTATTTTTATTTCACTATAAATCAATCAATATGTTGGGAGTAACCTTTTGTTGCTGTAAACATGCATATTCCGCAGGACCTTGTTGGTATCGGAAATAACCGTGCAGGATGATACATTGAAGAACAGTCTTGGCTGATAATCTGCTAAACTGAGGACCGGCGAAACAGTGAGCAAAAAGCGTCGGGAAGCTTCTGCTTCTCCCGATGGACATATCACACAACATATTTTCTCAGAATCATTTTGATTTTGTATCCGATCTTGGTTAACGACGACTACTACTACCACTAGACAGTCCTTGGATGGATGCTGTTGAGGTACTAACTTGAGGTTTGTTATAACTAGTTAACTCGACAATCATTGGGTGGTGTTCAGGTAACTTGATGTTGCCCTTGGAAATACTAAGACGTAGGGCAGAACTAGGTTGCGTACTTGCGTCGCCAGGTGAAAGTGAACAACTCGTGAAGTGGTGTGGCAGGATTAGTATGTACTTACATTGACATTGACAATAAGGGCCACTCTTTTTTACCATATTGTTACAAATTGGACTACGGGTAAACAAAGTTTTGGGTTGGTTCTTCAACCTCCAGCTCTCATCCTCCCTCTTCTCCATATCACAAAGCCATCACTGAACTGCATCGCCCCATCAGGAAGGTGCTGAGCCTGGTGACCGGCTATAAACGGCCTTATCCTCTCCATCAGGAAGTGTGACCAGCAAGCCGGCCCTATACGTGGCCAAGATGAACGAATGGATGGTTAGTCCGCCAGTGCATATCAATTGTATAATTTGGTTTGTTTGTTCTGTGCATTTCGATCGATTAGGCGTACGTGTGAGTGTGATGCACGCTACATGATGCAATCCTGCAGGACTCGACGGCAGCACGTCAAAGACGAATTTCATGTCGTGTATTGGCAAGTGGAGGCAAGGGGCCGGGCGCCGCTGACGGCTGACCATAGTGAGAGCCATCTCGTGGGTTGCTGTGGCCAATCATAGCCTCTGGCAGCCCCTCCACCCTCGGTGCTAGTAGCCCGTCCACCGTTGGCATCCACTTGAAGTGGACTACGCGCTAGTACCGCGTAGTGCTAGCAGTGGCTGCTTGACCTGCTCACTGGTGGTGGTTCTTTTCCTGCCCTTGAGGGAAGAGAGAGAAAAGAGGAGCTGTAGATACAAGAACAATCCTAAAGGGAAACATTTATATTTACCTAGTCCAACGTGAAAATATAAATTTATCGAAAGAGTGGTAAAAAATAACGGCCTAATATGCAATTTACTCTATTGTTTTTTAACTACCCGTACATAGTAATGAACGTAGAACTAAATTTTAGGAGGTGCTGATATACAAAGTAGACATATATAACATAAGTAAACTAAATATAACAAAAATAAAAGAAACAAATATGTGTCACTTTGTAAATGCCTTAAAATAACACTAATTATCATTCAACTATTTCTTTTTCCTCCATATGTAGCAATCATTTTACTTTTCGGACTGAAAAATGCATACAACAATTAGTATATTGGCATGCAGTACGAGGTGCCAAGGCCCATCTTGTCTGTTAGAATCATTGCTACTCGAACAGAAAGTGCGAAGTTTCATATTAATATAGCATAAAAAAATAAAACTATAGCTCTAGGAGACTATAAAGAAAAGGAAAAAAAACCAAACCCCACACCTACACATGATTGCGAGCATGACAACCTCACTCATTCAACTCTAACTATGTCGTTGGGTTGGGGATGAAGAGAACAAGAAGGAAGAATGGATCCACTTTCTTCCACGCCGGCCTGCTAACGTCTGTCCCGCGAAAAGCAGACCATGTACTTATATTGACATTGACATAACAATAATACTAATAAGCATTGTAACAGGGACAAACCATGTCCTATTTAACCTGTGAATAGCAATTGTGAATATTTAAAGTAGTTAAATTATAGGACGAGGTGTTGTGTCGCCATCGCCTCCAACTAGATAGTGACCTCCAATAGATCTTTTACATTTTAGATCTTTCTAAAAACTTATTTATAAATAGACATCTAAAAAAATTTATTCCAAAAATAGACCTTTTTCATGGCGCCAACATTATTGGTGTTGTGATTCAATGCGACGACGCCGTCGTCTCCTAACCTTCTCGTAGGAGCTAAATCATTTATGTGAATGTTAACGACGCTGAGAACCTATATGTAAAAAATTAAAAAATGACCTATTTGTAATAAAAATAATTTACAAATAGATCCTTTTTTAAAAAGATTACATATAGGTATGTCACTATCCTCTTTCATATAAGTGACTTAGCTTTTATGTAGAGGTTAGGGAGATGAAACCAATGACATTGACGCTGTCATGTTGGACCACGATGTCAATGATGTTGACGTCGTGAAAAGTATCCATTCTCAAAATAAATTTTTCAAAAGTCTATTTATAAAATAAATTTTCAAAAATACTAAAAAGTGAAAAATCCAGGTGACCTCCACAAGGCAACGGCTCTGTCGTATGATGGTTCCATTTCACTCTGCTCCCCATCATCTTCTCAATGGATTAGACCTCAGCTTGATTTAGGTACACGGTTAGGCTCATGCAGCCACCTGCGGTCCTCTCCAATTGCTGCCGGATGATGCAGCCATCTCCAATTTAGTCGCTCTCTTCTACTGAAAAAATAATATAATTCCTGGAATCGATAATATCTAACATTTTCTTCTTTTTCTTTCATATCTGAATTTTAATCCACACTAATGCTTGATTTGGTCTGGCTTTTTTTTATTCTTTCGTTCGATTGATTGGTTTTGTCATCCTTTACTCTATATAAGGCATGTGTAAAGGTAGAATCTAATACGAACTCTCTGTATTAATTATTTATGTCAATAAAGACTATTCTCTTATAATAGTAAAGATGATAAGATCTTTTAATCATTAATGCACTAAATATTTTTTTATTATCCTTTTTTCCTTTTCTCTACCCTCATACAACAAACTTTCCATTAATAAATGTTAAGAATTGATTCTGAGCTGTTGTCATACGTAGCAAAGATGTTTATAGTTTCTTCTCTCTCTTTCATCCACGTCATCAAATTTGTTTGTATGATAAAAAAAAACCCTTATTCAATATCATTGTACATGTCCTAACTAATAATTTACATGGTCAATGCTCCGTCCGCAAGGAAATGCATGCACGGTTTAAGGTAAGCTTATTGAAGAGCGGTATCCTATCCCGAGTTTCCGACCATATCTTGTCCTTGCCCGTTGCTGCATTGTAGTACTGCCCACAAATTCCCGTCATCAAATCCCCATCCAGGATTTCACTGTGGTTTGGTATATTGTTCAGTGACTCTGTGAGCAACGCGGTTATACTACTAGACAGCGTTGTTTTTATTCGTTTAAATACTTGCATGTTTTAGATTCTTCAGAAGCTTTCATTTTCTTTGCAATAATCTTAGAGGCAACGTGCATGACCTTGATCATGGTTTGGCATCAGCTACTGGAGCTCTTTGAAATATGTAGAAGCTAAATTAACCGGACAGTTATCTACTATATATGTGCTAACGTATGTCACATACTCGATGAAATGCTTGACTGACATCTACAGGTATCCATTATTGATTACTCAGAGAACGTTGTAGCAGCCACACAGGTAATCAAAACTGCAGATCGATTTCACTTACTTTTAGTTTTCTTATTACGTTGGCTTACATAAGAGTTTGGTCCCATAACAAATGTAACTGTTAAGTTTGCAGTCTTATTACCCAAATGGTTCAGTTGGAGTAGAACGTGAAGGTATTGCAGAGCCTACACAATGTGTCGAGTTGTTATGTCTTTGTTATCACAGTATACTTAAATCAGATTGAAAGCAAGTTATGTTTTCCTTTGCCTTCATTTGGTCCTGATATTTTTCTATAAATTCAAGAAACACTTTTATTTGACAATGTATGCACCTTAAATTTCTACTAGACTAGTACCATGTAATGGATGTGTTGATAGTAGTTTTCCCATCAAAAATACCTGTCGAGCCATTTAATCGAAGTGACGCTTTACATTTGATTTAATTACCTTGACCAGTCAGTATATGATTATTAACCTCGCTTTGGTTATGTTTAAGGCCTTCAAGATCAACTTATAATTGGATAGTTGAAGCCTCACCTGGAGTTTCAGTTGTTCGTCAACTTGACATGAGGGATCCACAGTGAACTTTTTCCCAAAGAAATCCAATGAGAAAACGCGGCTTCGTGTATGGGTCGGGCCCATGGAAAGAGGCCCAACAGAAGGTTTCCTTTGTGGTCTGGAGAGTCGCCGCCACGACACGCCACGCGCCCCGAAACCTAGACATCATGACGATGGGGATGCGGATTTGAAGTTGAACTAGGCGGCGGTGGGCCCACCGTTTCCATTCTTCTCGCCTTTTTCTTCCACCGTTGCGAGTTCTCTCCTCTTCTCTCTGCCTGCACGGCTGCACCCTTCCCCAAGTCGGAGGGGGGAGGGGAGAGAGAGAGAGAGAGAGAGATTTCATTCTCGATTCCATTCCTTCCCCCTCTTTCTTCGACTTGGACTTGGCCTTCCTTCTTCCACCTCCTCGACCTCGATCTAGGTCCACGCTCCTCCCTCCGCCCTCCTCCTCCGCCGCCATCCTATCCTATCGCTCGGTCGATTCGCCGCCAGGTAAGTCTTCTTCTCTCCTGGGCTAGGGGGCTAGGGAGACGAGGTCCCGAGATTTGGAATACTGAATGCTGTTTCGATTCGATTCCAGGGTATTCCCGGACCCGATGGCGTGGCTCCGCGCCGCCTCGGGCCTCGCCCGCCACGCCCTGCGCCGCCGCGTCCGCGTCCCGCCGCCCGCCGCTTCCCGTTTCTTCCACTCCGCGCGGCCGGCCTGGAGGTCCTCCGCCCCGGTGCCCCGCGCCGTCCCGCTCTCCAGGCTTACCGACAGCTTCCTCGACGGCACCAGCAGCGTCTACCTTGAGGAGCTCCAGCGCGCCTGGGAGGCCGACCCCTCCTCCGTCGACGAATCCTGGGACAACTTCTTCCGCAACTTCCTCGGCCAGGCCGCGCCCTCCTCCGCCGGCCTCTCCGGCCAGACCATCCAGGAGAGCATGCAGCTCCTCCTCCTCGTCCGGGCCTACCAGGTTAACGGCCACATGAAGGCCAAGCTCGATCCGCTCCGCCTCGACGACCGCGCCGTCCCGGACGACCTCGACCTTTCCCTCTACGGCTTCACCCAAGGCGACCTCGACCGCGAGTTCTTCCTCGGCGTTTGGAGGATGGCGGGTTTCCTCTCCGACAACCGCCCCGTCCTCACCCTCCGCGAGATCCTCAGCAAGCTCGAGCAGGCCTACTGCGGCCCCATCGGCTACGAGTACATGCACATCCCTGACAGGGACAAGTGCAACTGGCTAAGGGACAAGATCGAGACCGCCAAGCTCAAGGAGTACCACAAGGACCGCCGCCTCGTCATGCTGGACAGGCTCATCTGGAGCACCCAGTTCGAGAACTTCCTCGCCACCAAGTGGGCCACTGCCAAGCGCTTTGGCCTCGAGGGCGGCGAGACCCTCATCCCTGGCATGAAAGAGATGTTTGACAGGGCTGCCGACCTCGGTGTCGAGAACATTGTAATCGGCATGCCACACAGGGGAAGGCTTAATGTGCTTGGCAATGTTGTCCGCAAACCCCTGTCGCAGATTTTCAGTGAGTTCACCGGTGGGACTAGGCCCGTCGAAGGCGAGGATGGCCTCTACACTGGAACCGGTGATGTCAAGTACCATCTGGGCACCTCCTATGACAGGCCAACTCGAGGTGGAAAGAGGATCCACCTATCGTTGGTTGCGAATCCCAGTCACCTCGAGGCTGTCGATCCTGTTGTCATAGGCAAGACGCGGGCAAAGCAATTTTACTCCAATGATCTTGACAGGACAAAGAACATGGGCATTCTGATCCATGGAGATGGCAGCTTTGCTGGGCAGGGTGTTGTCTATGAGACACTTCATCTGAGTGCCCTTCCAAACTATACAACTGGAGGAACCATCCACATCGTTGTCAATAACCAAGTTGCCTTCACAACAGATCCAAGAGCCGGCAGATCTTCGCAGTATTGTACGGATGTTGCCAAAGCCTTGAACGCTCCTATATTCCATGTAAATGGTGATGATCTGGAGGCAGTTGTACGTGTATGTGAACTTGCAGCTGAGTGGCGCCAGACTTTCCATTCTGATGTGGTAGTCGATCTGATCTGTTACCGACGATTTGGACATAATGAAATTGATGAGCCCTCCTTCACACAGCCAAAGATGTATCAGGTGATCCTCATTCTACTGATTTCAATTATCTGTTTATGGACAGCTGATCATTTTCTCATATAGGTTGCACTCACCCATTGCTTTATACCTTTGCCTTGTTACTTCCTTCCATTTGATGTTCAGTTGCTGTCAATATGATTGTTACTTGTGCTGTTTTACTATTCTTTTTTGCTTTGCTTTCCTTTTGGAGGTTCCTGATGAAACTTTTTCTGTGGCAGGTTATTAAGAACCATCCTAGTTCATTAAAGCTTTATGAACAGAAACTGCTAGAAACAGGCGAAGTCTCAAAAGAAGACGTTCAGAAGATCCATGAGAAAGTCAACAGAATCCTGAATGAAGAGTTTGCAAAAAGCAAAGATTATGTTCCCAATAAGAGGGACTGGCTTTCGGCTTACTGGACTGGCTTTAAGTCTCCTGAGCAGATTTCACGTGTCCGCAACACTGGGTAACTGCATCCTTTATACTGATCATCACTTTGTAATTTATTCCTTCAACAAATGCCATCCATTATCATCGAGAGTGCTTTCCCTGCAGGGTTAATCCAGGGGTGCTGAAACGTGTTGGACAGGCAATTACTACTTTACCTGAAGACTTCAAGCCCCACAGGGCAGTGAAGAAGATTTTTGAGCAGCGTGCAGCAATGATCGAGAGCGGTGAAGGAATTGATTGGGCCGTTGCTGAAGCCCTTGCCTTTGCAACACTCATTGTGGAAGGCAACCATGTTAGGCTGAGTGGACAAGATGTGGAAAGAGGAACTTTTAGCCACCGTCATGCGGTTCTGCATGACCAGGAAAACGGGAGGAAACATTGCCCACTTGACCATGTTGTGATGAATCAAAACGAGGAGCTGTTTACCGTTAGCAACAGGTAATTACACTTTTGGTTCACAAGTCATGCCATCTTTTGTATGTACTTTCCTTTTGTCTAGACGTTAAATATGGATAAAACATCATCTGCCTTTTTCCTAGTCTTTAAATAAGCCTCTAGAACCTTATCGTAAATGAGAACAAATATTGTTTGATATTATTTATTTTTGCAGTTCACTTTCAGAATTTGCTGTTCTTGGTTTTGAAATGGGTTACTCCATGGAGAACCCTAATTCACTAGTGCTCTGGGAAGCTCAGTTTGGTGACTTTTCCAATGGTGCACAAGTGATGTTTGACCAGTTTTTGAGTAGTGGAGAGGCAAAATGGCTGCGTCAAACTGGCCTTGTCGTTCTACTGCCTCATGGTTATGATGGCCAAGGCCCAGAGCATTCCAGTGCCCGTTTGGAGCGCTTTCTTCAGGTAATTCTTTGCAGCAAACTTTTTTCCTCTCTGTCAGATGCAGCTAGTTTAGCCCAAGCCCATGCAATCACAAGAAGTTGATTCACACTGCTACATAATATGTGATGCACTTCTAAAATGCCAATTCTTTATGTTTTGGCGAATCAATGACCATGTCAGCACAAAGATATGATTTCATATTCCCAAGGCATAAATTTTTATAGACTTGAGATAGTGTAGCGATAGCAATGATCGGGCTTTCTTGCATTTTCATAATTTCTGGTTGAATGGTATGCTCAATTCTTGTATATACACTGCTCACATGAGATTCTAAATTCTGTCCAGATGAGTGATGATAATCCATTTGTCATACCTGAGATGGAACCAACACTCCGTAAGCAGATCCAGGAATGTAATTGGCAAGTTGTGAACGTGACAACGCCTGCAAACTATTTCCATGTGCTGCGTCGTCAGGTCTGTCTATCTTCAGTATGCATTCCAGATGCTAGCATGCAAATTGCTTGTATTAATGTTCGTCTGTTGTTTTGGGGGCATTAGATACATAGGGAGTTCCGGAAGCCCCTGATTGTAATGGCCCCCAAGAACCTACTTCGGCACAAGGATTGCAAGTCAAATCTCTCTGAGTTTGATGATGTTGAAGGCCATCCAGGTTTCGATAAGCAAGGAACACGCTTCAAGCGGTTGATAAAGGACCGGAATGATCACAAGCAAGTCGAGGAGGGTATCAAACGCCTTGTATTTTGTTCTGGGAAGGTACATAAGACTTTGAAATTTGATCATATACCAGTTCAATACAAATATGCACTGTTATTAAATTGCCATTTTGCAGGTGTACTATGAGCTTGATGAAGAACGGAAGAAGACTGAGCGCAGTGATGTTGCAATTTGCAGAGTTGAACAACTTTGTCCATTCCCATACGATCTTATCCAGAGAGAGCTAAAAAGATATCCAAGTATGAATGCTTTTCCCCATGTATTTAATCCATTACTTGTGTGAATGCACGCATCATGGGTTGCCATTTCCACCAGCAGTTCCTGGACTTTTTGGTCCTCCCAGAAACTGATGTTGGTAACCCAAACAACATTTCAAATATTTTCATGCGGTGATATTGCTTTCTTTATGGTATGCTTTGGTATTTCTGCACCAATATTTTTGTTTTCCACTCCATATGTGCTGCAAATATCTGAGGACTGAGTACACAGCTTCTTGTTTAGAAAATATTCACTTGTCCACATGTCCGAGGACAGAGTTTGTTGCTTCTTGATAAGAAAACCTAGGCAGTCTTGGCACTAATAGTAGGTGATGCACAGATGGTGCACAAGTATCACTGGGTGGTCTTTGTTCCTTGCTGATTAGTGATGGTAGCTAGTCTCCACCAGTGCACTTCTACGTAAAGGCATCCCAAGTTGTTACAATGTAGTATGCACTGTTATGCCCTACCACATTTAGTTGCTGAACTGTTCTGATTATCATATTTGCACTATCTTAATTTGTAGTTGCGGAGATTGTCTGGTGCCAAGAGGAACCCATGAATATGGGCGCATATAGTTACATCTCCCCTCGCCTGTACGCCTCTATGAAGACTCTTGGGCGTGGTTCATTCGATGACATCAAGTATGTGGGCAGGGCGCCTTCAGCTGCGACAGCTACTGGCTTCCTGTCGGTTCATGTGCAGGAGCAGACAGAGCTGGTTAAGAAAGCACTGCAGGCAGAGCCTATCAAGTTCCCCTGATATGATGCATCTGTGGTTTCCACTTGGTGCTTATACTTGTGCAAAACAAGTGTGTGTGAGCTCAGCTCGTCCAGCCTTTGCACACATACCATACCGTCTTAAAAGTTTTGCTATGTATTTACAAGCTACTGTTTCTCTAGCTTGTTTGAGGCGATTCGATTTAAATCTCGTGAATAATGCACTATTTGAGCCTTCTTACTGTTGAGGAGGAACCTGTTTCGACGTGAGCAACAAAATTTGCAATATAGTAGAAGCTTTAGCTTCATAATGGAACCTTTCCCTTCCTTTTCTCTTGATATGCACAAAGGGTGCTAAAAATTGCTTGTATGTGCACGGGCTACAACACTGGAATAGTCTTATGAAGATGCAGGGGTACGGTTTTTTTTAAGTAGTAGCTATACAACATTTAGTTTTTTTTTGAAACTTTTTAAAATATAACTATAGTATAATTAAAGTGTAATTATATTTAAAGTGTAATTATATTGTAATTTATATAAAACGAACAAAAAATTGCACGCTGATTGATTGGCTAGCCCCACGAGCTCTTGATGCACAGATCTCATGTTTGAAGTCTGCCTCCTGCACGCTGTGAATTTTTTTTCGCCTCACAAATCTTAATGCGATCCAGGGTACATAAATTGAATGTTTGCGAGGAAAAAAATTGTCGCCAATTTTATAGCAAAACCATTATGCCTGCAAATGCATGTTGGTGTTGCACGCACAAAGGCATACTCTGATGATTTTTAGTGCCAAGCGCGCCTTATTACGTACCCTATAATTTTCAGCACGTTAAGTTGCATATAATGAAGTTGATGAATGATGAGTGCCATTTGTTGGAGAGGATGCGCGGGTCAGGGCTGGTCGGCTGGACTCAGTTCCTCTCTCGTAGTGCAGAGGAGTCCTCTGCATTAGCAGCTGGACCATTCATCCAAAATTTAATACTTTCGTCGTTCTAAAATATAAAATATAAGAAATTTTGATTGGACGTGACACCTCCTAATACTACGAATCTGAACATGTAACCTAGTTCGTAGTACTAAAATTTGTCACATCCATTTTATTTTTGTTCAGATTCGTAGTACTAGGATGTGTCATATCCAAGTAAATTTTTTTTATTTTAAGATGAAGAGATATATGATACAAAATGGATTTTCAGATAATCTGATTAGCATATTAACATTATTGTTTGCTCTCATCTACTTCCTCCTTGTCACACTTGAACAAAAAAGATAACTCGTTTAAGAAGAACAAAAAGAAAAAGGAAGATGAGGGCCATCATCTTAACAAAATCATGGTGAGTACTGTATTGTTGAAGGTGTACAGCGTCGCTCTCGTGTCAATCGGCGCATCCAAGTAACAGTTGGCGGCGAACTGATGTGTCGATGCACAACAATTACTGAGGAGTTTGGAGGACCAAACAGTTGTGCTTAGATTTTTTATCAAAGGAAAGCTCAGCCGTTACTTAAGCGATGAGTGGTTCAGACTTGGGTTAATGCAAAGGACTCCTCTGTAAGAGCCAATGCAGAGGATCCGAGTCCGTCGGGACTGCAACAGCAACTCGAGGAAACCAAAACATGACAGTTAACTATGGCCTGTTTAGTTCCAAACTTCAAACTTCAAAATCCATCACATCGAATATTTGGACACATGCATGAAGTATTAAATGTGGACGAAAAAAAAAACTAATTACACAGTTTGCGTGTAAATTACGAGACGAATCTTTTGAGCCTAATTGCACCATGATTTGACAATGTAGTGCTACAGTAAACATTTGCTAATGACGGATTAATTAGGCTCAAAAGATTCGTCTCGCAGTTTACAGGCGGAATCTGTAATTTGTTTTGTTATTAGACTATATTTAATACTTCAAATGTGTGTCCGTATATCTGATATGACCTGATGTGACGTTTTTTTTAAAATTTTTTTTGAATCTAAACACGGGCTATATGTCACTACCCTAACTCTAAACCCTATGATATATGATATGTGAATCAGTGCAAATTGTTAAATGTTATATCTAAAAATGACAACCTATCTATATCTATTATTTTTAATAAGTAAGGTTTTCATCATCCGTCGTCCGTACGCGCAAAAAAAAAACTACGCGAAAAAAAAGGTGAAGGCGCCAGGAGGAGGGGAAGTACACTTCTGCTGCGACTTTTTTCTTGGCCCGATTGAAGGAATGACGTAAACTGGACTTCGAAAAGGACGCGGGCCGAAGAGAGACAAAGGGAAAAAGGCCGGTTTGCCGATGGATATGATCTGGACTTTTTTCGAAGAGAAGAAAGTTTGGGCTGAATTCGGCCCACATCTTGGAAGGAGAATTAAATTACTTTTTCAATCTCTATCTCTTCTCTGCTATTTAAAAAGACTTCCTCCAAAATTCCTAAAATTTCTTAAAAAAAGTTCGCGGAAAAAAAGTTCCGCGCAACTTTAAAAAATGGTCCGATTTAAAAAAAACTGGTTTGGCATTATCTACTTTTCCAAGAATTTCTCAAACTCAATTCGAAAATTTAAAAGCAACTTCAATTTTTCTTTGTTGAATTACTTTTTTTATCAGTCTTCCCGTGTTCAAAATTCATTCAAATTCTCATATATCAAAATCCACCTATAAATCGCGCGAGAAAAAACGCTGTTTATAAAAAAACCGCTCTGAAAAACCTGTTAGAAAAAACACCATTTGACTCAATGCGAGAAAAACACCATCGTTTATAGAAAAAATGCTTCAAGAAAACTGTCCATCTCAACACAAGAAAAAACCACCGTTTATAAGAAATCCGTTTTGAAAAAACTGTCCGACTCAACGCGAGTTTATAACAAAAAACACTTAAAAAAACCGTCTGACTCAACGGAAGAAAAAACACCATTTATAAGAAATCCGTTTCGAAAAAACCGTCCGACTCAACACGAGGAAAAACACCATTTATAAAAAAAACCAAAAAACAAAAAAGGCATCCGTAAAAAAATTAAAAAAAATAAAAAAATATCCGATTTATAAAGCAACACAAAAAAAGCCCATAAAAACTACAAAATTAACATGGTAATGCATCATTGGGTGTGGCTCTGCTCTAAAGACCTAATTTAAAGGTAGGGGTGAACTGGAATACACAATGAGCTTCTATTTTGTTTAGAAGGTATAAAATATTTATTGACTATATAACATAAGTTTTTTTTTGTTATCCGTAGTAACGCACGGATGTTTTTGCTAGTTAAAGGATAATTACAAATTTACAATCGTTATTACAATACTATCATAAAAAATTTAAAAAACCAGCGGTAAATTATCTCCAAGTTACGGATGCCTTTGGAGGCCCAAGGCTATCTCGCCTTCGGCCCAGCTGCTGGAGGCGTCCCCGTTGTCCGTAGAAAAAAAAAAAAGAAGAGGAAAGAAAAGAAAAGGGTTGGAAAAAGCAACCGCTGTCGCCCACCGGCCGCTGCCATGGCTCCCGCCGATACCTTCCTCATCCTCGACTTCCTCGCCGGCCACCGCCTCATCCCCCACTACGTCTTCACGACCCTCCTCGCCTCCCTCCCATCCTTCTCGCCCCACACCTCTCCGCGCCTCCGCGCAGGCCTCGCTCTCCGCGCTCTCGACGCCGTCGTCTCGGTCTCGGAGTCGGAGTCGGAGATGGACGCCCCCACCCTCCTGCACAAGGCGCGGGCTGTCCTCGCCGACCCAGATCTTGTCCCCTTCTTTCCGCAGCACCTCGCTGCACCCGCCTCTGCCGACGACTCCCCGGCCGCCGCGGTGGCTCACCTAAAGCGCCTTCTCGACGTTGAGTGGGCGAGCCTCCCACCTTCCGCGCTCGAGATCGCGGCCGAACGGATCATCGGCTCTGGAGCCCTCCATTCGTGGGCAAACGCCGACCACGCCCAACGTTCAAAGCTTCGTCTACTCGGTGGGCATCTCCTTTCCTAATCTTCAATCCCCTCTTCATCATCGCTGACTGCTCTTCCTGTTATGTACACGCCGGAATTTGGGTGATAGCTCAAATTCCAGGTCTTGAAATTAGTGCTATTTCATAAATTTTAGCATATGCCTCTGTGCAGCTGAAAAATACTTCTTTGTATCAGTTTTACTCACCCTTAGCCGTTTCTGCAGTAGGAGAGTCCACAGCGTGTGAGATTTTAGACAAGCTTCAACGGCCGGATGCATCCACAAATCATCCAGCAACGCTGCCTCAAGTTGATAATGCACCCAAAACAAACGATGCTTCTCATTGTGCTCAACAAAATGATGAGGCCAAGAGCGGTCTTGTTAAACAAAATGCTAAAGCCGATCGTCCTCAAGAAGATAGCACTCGGCATCAACAAGACTCGGTGCAAGGAGCATCCAATTCCCAACTTAAAGAAAGTTCAGCGGGTCCTGATATCACAGGCTTTATGGAAGAAGCTACACCTCGTGTTGCTGGACAGTTTGCCCCTGACAACATCAAGAACCGTCAAGTCACAGGTTCTAAGCACAGTTTAATGGAGAGGAATCCGACTGCCAGCACTTATGAGGTGATTTCGTTATGCTTTTGTTGTATTGGTGATGGGAAAGAAACAATATTGCCAGGTTGTGCATATTAGATGTAGTCATTCTATCTCGTAGCCCATCAACATGCTTAGCCAGCTCTTTAGTTTGTTATGACCATGGCTAGTGTAGATGTTGAACCTCCTTGTTTGAAATATTTAGCGTAACACAGAATGAATGAGTTGCTGTTATGTATTACTTGCAGGTTGTTAGTTAATCTAGTCACCTTTGATACTTTGTTATGCTTCTATTTCTGTGCGCTTCAAAAGGAGTGGAGAAGGACCCTATGTCTTGTTGACTCTTCTTTTTTCTTGTGAAGTGCAGTTGACTGGTTTAGCTACGATTTACTCATAACATATACTAATTCATGTGTGGTTATCTTTTATATTATATAGGGGAAGCATTTGTGTAGTATTATGATGGTATCTCATCGTATTTTGAAGTGCAGTGGGATGGCAGCGATTCCGAAGGGAAAAGGCCTGCAGCAAAGCGTCGCTTACCCAGTTTTGAAAGGACAGCAAAACCTTCTCCTACAGCTGCACATAAGACGAGAAAAAAGTGGAGCGAGAAACAAGAAAAAACCTTGCTGGAAGGGGTGAAGAAGTATGTTTTTTTTTCATTCAAGTGTGCATTCTTGGTTTGGATTTGCTATTTAACTTTCAACAAAAATTTTGGGGGAAAATCTATCGAATTTCCGATAGTCGGATGTGCTTTGAGATGTGTGCAGGTGTGATGGGGTAAAAACAACTTTGGGTTGATTGCAGGCAACCCACTGAGCTACCACACCTTTTGCGACTTGCACATCACTTACACCCTGGTTATATTGTAATCACATGCTAATTATATACATTTGACAGATTTTTTAGGAGGGGTCTGTCGAATGTGTTAGATAGGCAGTCCCTTGGTTTGGTTGCGTCGAATGCGTTAGACAGGAAGTTCCTTGGTTTGGTTGCTCTCTGATGGTATTGATGCATTGAGTATGATGAGTTTTCGTTGTGAACATAGGTATGGAAAAGGCAACTGGAAAGATATCAAAATGGCATACCCTGATGTATTTGAAGATAGATCGACAGTATGTACTTTGATTTGCTTATACTATTGCTTGTTTTTAGTAAACTTTAAGGTTAATTTGGTCCGTGTGCAGGTAGATTTGAAGGACAAGTTCAGAAATTTGGAAAGGCACCTGTGTGCTTGAGGCGTGCCTACATTAGGAGGAATTGTTATGGTGTATATATAGCGACTTGAAGTTAGCTATGCCAAAGCAGACGTATTCTGGAGTTCTGGATGGATGATGGTAGCTATGTTTATAGTGCCTTTTTTTGGTTGTGATTTTGTGAAGTGTAGCCAGCTAGTTTTATATTTGGCCGGCTATCCTTGTTTTGTTTTGTATAGGATAGAGGAGCGATGTCGATGGGAACTTCCTGCTCTGAACGCTTATTTATCTTCTATCTTCATGTGTCTGTATGTTGTTAGTCCTTGCTAGAATATCCAATGGTGCTTCCAGCAGTGAATGAGCCAGTTAGTTTTCAGATATCCTTTAGCACTTGTCCCTTGCTTTCATAATTATTAACTCTAGGAAAAAACATACAAGGGTTTCTCACCGAGCTTATGAAGAGTACTTCTCCGGAACCGGGGTGAATGCACGACTCTAAAATACTCCCGACTACTCCTACACATTACACATGATATTTTGCTCCGTCCCAAAATACCAGAAGTAATAGCCTTTACTTTTAACAAAGAAAAAACACACCAATATTTTTCTCTGCTCAAAATTTCACTGATATTAGCATTAGAACGTTGCGTCCAAATTTCATGGATATTAACTTTAGAACAAAATATTTCGTGATTTTTATCTTCCGATATACAATTTTATCAGTTATAGTCTTTGGCTAAAATATCATCACATTTTCTCAAATTGAAACAGGATCTATTTCATCCTAGACCTAAAACTAAATCTTTTGAATCCGAATTTGTTTCAAGTCTTGAGTATGGTGCAGCGCCTGCACTTTTACATTTCAAAGATTTCTTGACCATGTTAAAAAATATTGATGCAAAGGCATAATCTACTTCGCAAAGCATCAAAATTAATGGTGCTACTTCATTCTAGAAGTACATAAGGCTGAAAACTTGTTTTGGATAAGCATATATATTAAATTTGCCATAAATTCAAGACCTAGCTTTAATCATTTTACATGCCTCGGACGATAAAAAAATTGTATCATGTATAATGTCATTGATTGTATTTACTATATTGGCACCATGTGTAACATTACAGAAAAAAATATACAACCATAAAACGAATCTCAAGAGGGTGAATACATGAATAGGTAATAATAATACATCTTAAGCTTAAAAACAAAGTTGGAAAACATTTACCTTGTCAAAAAGTGTTGTGCTAATTATTTTAACAACGTCTTCCATTCACTTGAGGCAGGTGTATAATAAGAAAAACCATACCCCACTTCCATTTAGGGTTTAGGGTTAGGGTTTAGGTCATCCAAGCCCTAACCCTAAACCCTAAATGGCAGCCCTAACCCTAAACCCTAAATGGAAGTGGGGTATGACTTTTCTTATTGTACATGTGCTTCAGGGTTAGGGTTTAGGGTTTAGGGTTTAGGGTTTAGGGTTTAGGGATGCATAAGTGCACACCAGGGCCTTGTAAAATGTCCCTATTACAATATCAGACTTGAAACGAAGCCAATTACTATCGACATGCACGGCAACATTTTATTTCGAGAGAGCTCTTCAACTTGCCTCATGTCGTTTTCTTTGTCCGGCTTGCTACACCAATTTGGCTCCCAAAGCTTATGGCCTTAGCGTAGAAGGGCCCACAACAAACTGGGTTGTCGTGGAGGCGGGTCATTTTCGTAGATACTTTAAGGACATGGCCGTAAAACACATCTTTTATCCAATAGTTGTGCCAAAGAACATGAGAAATATGTTTGACCTTGTTTTCTTGTATTTCCTCTCAAAAGAATGCATGCTCCGTCACGTAGCATGCATAAGGGCCACACCAGGGCCTTGTAGAATGTCCCTATTGCCATATCACAATCGAAATAAAGCTAGTTACGATCGAAATGCACGGCAACATTTTATTTGAAGTGAGCTCTTCAACTTGCCGCATGTCGTTTTCTTTGTCCGGCTTGCTATACCAATTTGGCTCCCAAAGCTAACGGCCTCAGCATAGAAGGGCCAACAACAAACCGGGTTATCGTGTTGTGGGGTTACTTCCATCGATACTTTAAGGACATGACTGTAAAACGTATCATCTATTCAATAGTTGTGCCAAACAAGATGTCAAATTTGTTTGTTGGCCATGTTTTCCTGCCTTTTCTTTCAAAAGCTTGGATGCTCCGTTATGTAGCATGCATTAGTACGACACCAGGGCCTTGCAGAATGTCCCAATTGCCATATCACAATCGACACAAAGCTAGTTATGATCGAAATGCACGGCAACATTTTATTTGAAGAGAGCTCTTCAATTTGCCGCATGTCGTTTTCTTAGTCCGGCTTGCTACAGCAATCTGGCTCCCAAAACTGACGGCCTTGGCATAGAAGGGCCCACAACAAACCGTGTTATCTTGTTGCGGGGTTATTTCCATAGATACTTTAAAGACATGGCCATAAAACACATCTTTTATCCAACAGTTATGCCAAAAATGATGAGAAATGTGTTTGTTTGCCATGTTTTCCTACCTTTTCTTTCAAAAGCTTGGATGCTCCATCATGTAGCTTGCGTAAGGACATGGCCGTAAAACACATTTTTTGTCCAATAGTTGGGCCAAACAAGATAAGATATATGTTTTTTGACCTTGTTTTCTTGCATTTCCTCTCAAAAGAATGCATGCTCCGTCATGTTGCATGCATAAGAGCCACACGAGGGCCTTGTAGAATGTCTCTATTGCCATATCACAATCGAAACGAAGCCAGTTACGATCGAAATGCACGGCAACATTGTGTTCGAAGAGAGCTCTTCACCTTTCCACATGTCATTTTTTTGTCCGGCTTGCTACACCAACTTGGCAAGCTGACGGCCTCGGCAAAGAAGAGCCCACAACAAACCGGGTTATCGTGTTGGGGGGTTATTTCCATAGATACTTTAAGGACATGACTGTAAAACGCATCTTTTATCCAATAGTTGTGCCAAACAAGATGAGAAATGTGTTTGTTGACCTTGTTTTCTTGCATTCCGTGTCAAAAGAATTCATACTCCGACAGGTAGCATGCATTAGGACTACACCAGGGCCTTGTAGAATGTCCCTATTGCCATATCACAATTGAAACGAAGCCAGTTATGATCGAAATGCATGGCAACATTTTATTTGACGAGAGCTCTTCAACTTGCTGCATGTCGTTTTCTTTGTCCGGCCTACAAGTATCTATAGAAATAACCCCACAACACGATAAGCAGGCCGGACAAAGAAAATGACATGCAGTAGCTTGAAGAGGTCTCTTCAAATAAAATGTTGTCGTGCACTTCGATCGTAATTGCTTCGTTTCGATTATGATATGGCAATAGGGACATCCTACAAGGCCCTGGTGTGGCCCTTATGAATGCTACGTGATGGAGCATGCATTCTTTTGAGAGAAAATGCAAGAAAACATGGTCAATAAACACATTTCTCATCTTGTTTGGCACAACTATTGCATAAAAGATGCATTTTATGGCCACGTCCTTAAAGTATCTATGGAAAGAACCCCAAAATACGATAACCCAGTTTGTTGTGCGCCCTTCTTTGCCTAGGCTGTCAGCTTTGGGAGCCAAATTGGTGTAGCAAGCCGAACAAAAAACGACATGTGGCAATTGAAGAGCTCTCTTCAAATACAAAGTTGCCTTGCATTTCGATCGTAACTGGCTTCGTTTCGATGGTGATATGGCAATAGAGACATTCTACACGGCCCTGGCGTGACCCTTATGCATGCGGAAAACATGACCAACAAACACATTTTCTCATCTTGTTTGGCACAACTATTGAGCAAAAGATGCGTTTTACTGCCATGTCCTTAAAGTATTTATGGAAATAACCCCGCAACACGATAACCTGGTTTGTTGTGGGCCCTTCTACGCTGAGGCCGTCAGCTTTTGGAGCCAAATTGGTGTAGCAAGTCGGACAAAGAAAATGACATGCGGCAGGTTGAAGAGGTCTCTTCAAATAAAATGTTGCCATGCATTTCGATCGTAACTGGCTTCGTTTCGATTGTGATATGGCAATAAAGACATCCTACAAGGCCCTAGTGTGGTTCTTATGCATGCTACGTGACGGAGCATGCATTCTTTTGAGAGAAAATGCAAGAAAACAAGGTCAATAAACACATTTCTCATTTTATTTGGCACAACTATTGGATAAAAGATGGGTTTTACGACCATGTCCTTAATGTATCTATGAAAATAACCCCAAAACACGATAACACGGTTTGTTATGGGCCCTTCTACACCGAGGCCGTCAGTTTTGGGAGCCAAATTGGGGTAGCAAACCGGACAAAGGAAACGACATGCGGTAAGTTGAAGAGTTTTCTTCAAATACAATGTTGCCGTGCATTTTGATCGTAACTGGGTTTGTTTCGATTGTGATATGGCAATAGGGACATCGTACAAGGCCCTGTTGTGGCACTTATGCAAGCTACATCACGGAGCATGCAAGCTTTTGAAAGAAAAGGCAGAAAAACATGGCCAACAAACACATTTCTCATCTTGTTTGGCACAACTATTGGATAAAAGATACGTTTTACGGCCACGTCCTTAAAGTATCTATGTAAATAACCCCACAACACGATAACCTGGTTTATTGTGGGCCCTTCTATGTCGACGCCGTCAGCTTTGGGAGCCAGATTGGTGTAGCAAGTTGGACAAAGAAAACGACATACGGTAGGTTGAAGAGCTCTCCTCAAATAAAATGTTGCCGTGCATTTCGATCGTAACTGGCTTCGTTTCGATTGTGATATGGCAATAGGGATATTCTGCAAGGCCCAGGTGTGGCCTTTATGCATGCTACGTGATGGAGTATGCATTCTTTTGAGAGGAAAGGGAAGAAAACAAGGTCAATAATCACATTTCTCATCTTGTTTGAGACAACTATTGGATAAATGATGCGTTTTACGGTGATGGCCTTAAAGTATATATGGAAATAATGCCACAACATGATAACCCGGTTTGTTGTGGGCCATTCTATGCCGAGGCCGTCAGCTTTGGGATCCAAATTGGTGTAGCAAGCCGGACAAAGAAAACGACATGCGGCAAGTTGAGGAGCTCTCTTCAAATAAAATGTTACCTTACATTTCGATCACAACTGGCTTCGTTTCGATTATGATATTGCAATAGAGACATTCTACAAGGCCCTGGTATGGCACTTATGCATGCTACATGATTGAGCATGCAAGCTTTTGAAAGAACAGGCAGGAAAACATGGCCAACAAACACATTTATGATCTTGTTTGGCACAACTATTGGCAAAAAGATACGTTTTACGGTCATGTCCTTAAAGTATCTATGGACATAACCCCACAACATGATAACCCGGTTTGTTGTAGGCCCTTCTACGCGGAGGCCGTCAGTTTTGGGAGCCTAATTGGTGTAGCAAGCCGGATAAAAAAATGACATGTTTTAAGGTGAAGATCTCTCTTCAAATACAATGTTGCCGTCCATTTTGATTGTAACTGGCTTCGTTTCGATTGTGATATGGCAATAGGGACATTCTACAAGGCTCTGGTATGGCTCTTATGCATGCTACATGACGGAGCACACATTCTTTTGAGCGGAAATGCAAGAAAACAAGATCAATAAAAACATTTCTCATCTTGTTTGGCACAACTATTGGATAAAAGATGTGTTTTATGGCCATGTCCTTAAAGTATCTATGGATATAACCCCACGACATGATAACCCAGTTTGTTGTGGGCCCTTCTGTGCCTACGCCATCAGCTTTGGGAGCCAAATTGGTGTGGCATGCCGGACAAAGAAAACGACATGTGGCAAGTTGAAGAGCTCTCTTCAAATAAAATTGCCGTGTATTTCGATCATAACTGGTTTCGTTTTGATTGTGATAAGGAAATAGGGACATTCTACAAGGCCCTGGTGTCGCCCTTATACATGCTACGTAACAGAGCATGCATTATTTTGAGAGGAAATGCAAGAAAACAAGGTCAATAAACATATTTCTTATCTCATTTGGCCCAACTATTGGATAAAAGATGGGTTTTACGACCACGTCCTTAAAGTATCTATGGAAATAACCTCACAACAAGATAACCCGGTTTGTTGTGGGCCCTTTTGTCCCTAGGCCGTCAGCTTTGGCAGCCAAATTGGTGTAACAAGCCGGACAAAAAAATGACATGTGGCAAGGTGAAGAGCTCTCTTCAAATACAATGTTGCCGTGCATTTCGATCGTAGCTGGCTTCGTTTCGATTGTGATATGGCAATAGGGAAATTCTACAAGGCCCTGGTGTGGCCCTAATGCATGCTACCTGATGGAGTATGCATTCTTTTGACAAGAAATGCAAGAAAACAAGGTCAACAAACACATTTCTCATCTTGTTTGGCACAACTATTGGATAAAAGATGCGTTTTATGGCCATGTCCTTAAAGTATCTATGGAAATAACCCCACAACACGATAACTCGGTTTGTTGTGGGCTCTTCTATGCCGAGGCCGTCAGCTTTCGGAGCCAAGTTGGTGTAGCAAGCCAGACAAAAAAAAAGACATGTGGGAAGGTGAAGAGCTCTCTTCGAAAACAATGTTGCCGTGCATTTCGATCGTAACTGGCTTCACTTCGATTGTGATATGGCAATAGAGACATTCTACAAGGCCCTGGTGTGGCCCTTATGCATGCTACAAGACGGAGCATGCATTCTTTAGCGAGGAAATACAAGAAAACAAGGTCAAAAAACACATTTCTTATCTTGTTTGGCACAACTATTGGACAAAAGATGTGTTTTACGGCCATGTCCTTACACAAGCTACATGATGGAGCATCCAAGCTTTTGAAAGAAAAGGCAGGAAACATGGCAAACAAACACATTTCTCATTATTTTTGGCGCAACTGTTGGATAAAAGATGTGTTTTATGGCCATTTTCTTAAAGTATCTATGGAAATAACCCCACAACAAAATAACACGGTTTGTTGTGGGCCCTTCTATGCCGAGGCCGTCAGCTTTGGGAGCTAGATTGCTGTAGCAAGCCGGACAAAGAAAACGACATACAACAAGTTGAAGAGCTCTCTTCAAATAAAATGTTGCCGTGCATTTCGATCGTAACTGGCTCCGTTTCGATTGTGATATGGCAATAGGGACATTCTACAAGGCCCTGCTGTGGCCCTTATGCATGCTAAGTGATGGAGCATGCATTCTTTTGAGAGAAAATGCAAGAAAACAAGGTCAACAAACACATTTCTCATCTTGCTTGGCACAATTATTGGATAAAAGATGCGTTTTACGGCCATGTCCTTAAAGTATCTATGAAAATGACCCGGTTTGTTGTGGGCCCTTCTACGCCAAGGCCATCAGCTTTGGGAGCCAAATTGGTGTAGCAAGCCAGACAAAGAAAATGACATGCGGCAAGTTGAAGGGCTCCCTTGAAATAAAATGTTACCGTGCATTTTGATCGTAATTGGCTTCGTTTCAAGTCTGATATGGTAAATTGGCTTTGTTTCAGCTACGTGATGGAGCATGCAAGCTTTTGATTGTTATATGGTCTAGATAATATTTTGGATAAGATTGGAATCTAAATTTCTCTTGATTGGTTGGTCTTTTAGAGAAACTTTGAATACCAAAGATGTTTGAAATAACCAACCCTATCATTTTCATTTTGAAACTGTTTCCAAATTCCTTTTAGAATTAATTATACAAGAGTTTGAAGTTAAATGCTAAAACAAGATGCTTAGAACTACATTTTTGGTTGAAATTCATTTTCTTTGAAAATTAGCTCTTCTTTGAAATTCAAAAATATTGAGAGATATTTTAAACACACGTTGAGATCAATTCCAATTGGATTTTCATAGAAAAGCTATAGTTTTCAAATATTTTTACTTTTGGCTAAAATGTTTATTTTGAAATTACCAACTAGCAATTAGCCAACTTGAGCACATATAGGGGATGTGATATGCATGAACATGATTGAGTACTAAACACTCATATGCCACAACCTATCTTGCTCAATAATGCATAAATGATGACTTTTACATATAGAAGGAATGCAAATTTGTAAATGCTATGAGAATGCAATGCAACCTACACAAGGTTATATGAAAGATAATTCAATGTAGATACATGTTACCAAGGTGACATTGGTTCTTGATGTAAATTTTGCAATGGTTGGCTCCAAATTCCAAACTTGGTGAGATCCACCTTTTCTTGCCTAAGCCATACCTCCAATGCCTCTCCATGTACCTATATTCTCATTTTAGCACATTTTGGTTTCCAACAAAATTGGGTCCATAGAGGTTAGTCACAAGAGACTTCGGCACCCAAATGACATTTGTGCTAGTAACACTAGTGACATTTTTGGTCTTCCTAAGCAAGTTATCATCAAATGAAAGGTTTGGGTTAAGAATGTTACCATTGGGATTATTTTTACCAATATGTCCCTTTGACCGGCAATTGTAGCAAAGTCGATTCTTGTCTTTACATGGTGCTTTTTTCACCACATCTTGCATCTTACTTGCTACCTTACTATTAAGCTTCTTCCTTGATGACACAAAGCCATCCTTCATGTGGGGGTAAGATGCAACTTCATGACCCTTCTCATTGCATCCATAACACTTCCTATTGCTTCTTCTTGTTCTCCTCTTTGGAAGTGTGGCTTTATCATCAATCTTGTTGGAACACATCAACGCATAGTGTCCCACTTTCTTGCACATGAAGCAAGTAATGGAGTTTTGATCCTACTTTGAAGTTGCCCCTTAATCTTGTTGTTGGACTTGTTGTTTTCTTGATAGAACTTGGTGCAAGCTACGGTTGATCCCTTCTCAAGCTTCTTCACCATGTTTCCACGGTTATTTTGAGAAGGTTGCGCATTGCCCTTGAACATAGTCAAGTCGTTCTTGATATTTGTATTGTTGGGCTTGTTCTTCTTGTTATGATTGCCACCTACATAATCCAAGTCACATATAGTGCTCGGGGAATCTTTTGCTTGAGAGCAAGATGGATTAGCACAAATAAGGTCAACTTGAACATGAGGCTTATATGATTTTACCGTTGTCATTATTACCTCATGAGCTACTTCTAGCATAGCATGGGAATCTATAAGATTTTCATGATAGCACGAATGCTCATCATATTTTTCTTGTAGCCCAACATGCTTGCTAGTGAGCACCTCAAGTTGGACATTGAGTTCTTGATTCACATTCTCCAATGGTGCTACATAAGAATTAAATGTATTAGCACAAATATGTTCATGTCTCAATTTTTCATACCTCATAACCAAGGATGCATGAGAATTGTTGAGTTCCTCATACTCTTTGGTTAGAACCTTGATTTCTTCAATCTTCACAATGAGACATTCTTCTTGCCTCTCAAGCTTTTCTTCTAGCTTTTCAATGGTACCTATGAGATTGATCACCATTCTCATGTCCTTTTTGCTCAAGTGATCAAACTCAAAATCCACATCCTCACTCTCACAATCTTCCTTTTGAGCCGATCACTTTTTACCTTTTGCCACAAAGCAAGTGTGGGCTTTGGCAATGGAAATGGAGCATGAGGTGGATTCTTCACTTGGCCATTGGCGTTCATGTACTTCTTCCTTCAAAAGGTTAGTTCCGCAAGTACCATAGGAAGTAGAGCATCCATTCATATCATCCTCACGCACACACTTAGTGCTAGGTGATATGCACAAGTCAACAACACAATTAAATATAGCAATTTCATTATCGGTGTTGTTGGAGTCCAATGGGAGAGTTGGAAGATCATCAACCTTACTCACCAATTTATTACCTTGGTCATAGTTATATGTTGGTGAGATGGATGATGAGGTGAGACCTTCTTGGTCGGAGGAGATAGTCATTTGGGACTCGTCATGATGAGGTGATGAAGTAGAGCAATCCCCAAATGATTCTTCCATAAGAGCATCCTCTCCATCACATTTGGACTTGTCATATCTTTTCTCTAGTGTTGTCCAAATGAGATAAGCATCTTCAAGTGGCATGATGGTTTTGAACACATCTTCACTCAAAGAACTAAACAAAACATTAGTAGCTTGAGCATTGAGATGTGTGCATTTCTCTTCCTCTTAAAATGATAGCTCTTAATCATTAGGAGGAGAAATACTCACATCTACAACTCGCTCTATATGAGGACCCATGGCCCTAAACACATTAAGCACGCGAGTACTCCAAGATATGTAATTTGAACCATCTAGCAAAAGAAGTTCTAGGAACATTTCACCTCTTGTCGACATCTTCTCTCAAGGCGGCGAAGCCCGAAATGAGAGACCTTGCTCTGATACCAATTGAAAGGACCTTGATGTCGCTTAGAGGGGGGGTGAATAGGCATTTCTAAAAAATTATCACAACTTCATAGCATATTAGAAAGATGAGAACTTTCGGTTTAAATCGGAACTTCCAATATGGGATTGGAAGTTCCGGTCTCAACCGAAAAGTTCGGCGGATAACGGAATAAAACACTAGCTATGAAATTGTAGCTCGAACAAACAAAATGTAAATGAATCAAAAGGTGACAAACAAGGTATCTAAGCAAGATATTAGGTCACCAACTATATCACTTAAGCATACAAGTAGATCGGGTTAAAACAAGCTCAAGCACAATAAGAGAGAAGACAAGAACGAGCGAACCAAGAGAGGAGACACGTGATTTGTTTCCCGAAGTTTGGATCCACGGATCTTACGTCTCCGTTGAGGGGCCACAAAGGCTGGGCCTATTTCAACCCTTTCTTCACGAGGTTGCACAAATGCACTCCTCAATTTCACTCTTGATTTCTTCCCTTGCGGAGGCGAAATTGAAGCCTTCACAAACTTTCCGAGGCACACCACAACCTTGGGTGCTCACCGGCAACGTCTAGCCATCTAGGAGACCTTAGTCCCCAAGAGTAACAAACACAATCGAAGATTTGCTTGCTATGAACTCTAGTGCTCAAAGTATGGAGTGAAGCTCACTAGCTCTCAACTTCTCAATCTCTCAATCCAACTCTCTTCCCTTCTCAAATCCCTCTCACAAAGAGGCACCACAAAGGTGAGGAAATGGAGAAGGCTATTTGGCTTTGGATGTGTCTAGTAATGCCCAAGAATAGCAGCCACTCAAAGGAGGGGTGGATGAGTTTATATACTCGAGCCTCTCAAAACTAGCTGTTGGAGGCCAAGATTCCATTTTTCGGAATTTCCAAAATGCATTTTCGGACAAGTCCGAAAATCAACAGAAGGCAATCTTAGTTTCGCAGACATTTTCGGAATTTTTGAAAATTTTTCGGAATTTCTGATATTTTTTCGGAATTTCCGAAAAACACCATGAAAAACGGCCATAACTTTTTTGCTCGGAAGTCCGTTTTTGATGAACTTGGACTCTATGGAAAGCTCACTCAGAGAACTACCCAACTCAACCAAAAGTAAGGTCTAAAACCACTCAAAGGATAGGTTAAAACTTATGTTTCTCTCAAGGTAGCACTAAGATAGGTCACTTTGAGCACTGAGACATACACAAACATATCGACGTTGTATCCCTCTTGATAGTACGGCATTCCTATGCTCAAAAGTAAATAGGAAGAGAATTATACTAATAAGAATGCCTTCTTTCCATCTTCATTTCTTTGTCTTAAGGGACGCCAATGCCAAAACCGTTTCACCATATATTCTTCAAATGATTGATGCAGTTATTTGTAGCTTCAAATGACCTCGCACGGTGCATCATGACAAAGCCGTCACTCGTCCTTCACCACCGGATTTGGTTCTTCGGCGCCATGCTTCATGCTTGCCCTTCACCACCGCATGGTCCATCGCGACCGAGCATCGCTTGCCTTTCACCGTCTTGCCATAGTAGCCACTTTGTATCCCACATATTCAATATCTTCGCTTTGTCATCCTTAGTATCTTTAGGTGTAATCATATCTTTCTTGAATATCAACTCATTTTTCAATCTTGGGACCTATTTCTCTCATTCAATTCAATGAAATTGTTAATCCCAATGATCCGGTTGTCAACCTTTACTTGTTGACCAACCGATTGCTTGTATAAAAGGATATGAATAAATGATGAGTATTAATCAACATCACAAGTGTCATATACTCAAATATATGCTCAAATGTAAAGATCTCAATTAAATGAAAGTGAATAACTTGGATCAATTACATGCATAACTAAGCTATAGGATTTGCTCCCCCTAATTGTATGCATACAAAATGTTTGTGTGAAGCAAGAGTATGCATAAAAAGATATGAAACATTGGGAGATAGAAGACATTTATCAAATATAGACAATAAAATAAAGACATATTTTCATCATCTTCATGTTCTCAATGTAAAGGGACTAAACAAGATATGGCTCAAACAAAACATTAGTCTCACATGCATATGTAATCACATGAAAATATTATATATGAATATATTAATATGTGCATAGAGAGTAGAAATGATACATATAACTTGATCTCCGTGCACTTCATCCTTGTTGTGATTTAGGTCCACCATCAACGAATATTTCTATCTCAACTCATATGAAGTCCGTGAACCATTTCTCACAATTTCCACTTCCATATCCACATGATGTAGGATCGAAACAGAGTAATCAAACCTACCAGAGGGGGGGGTGAATGGTAGGGAAGACCAAAAACCAAAACTTTAAACAAATCACAACTTACCTCTGGAATCCAACAAAACCAATCTAGAAAAACGAAATCAAACTCAAGAATGAAATCGAACTGCTGCTGTCGAAGTACCGCCGATCACACCGCCGTATAGCCGCCGGTCAGACCGCCCCTCCTGGCCGGTCAGACCGCCGCCCCGCCTCCGGTTGAACCACCGCACTCCCGCCGGTCAGACCGCACGAACACCTTCGGTCAGACCGTCGGGACCCAGAAAACACCGGTAGATGACAAACTCGAAGATATAGATTGTAAATCTTGAATTTATTACATCTAAAAGTGTTTACAAAGTGCAACAACAGCACTCCTCACCAAAATCTCAACCTTACTCGAAACCCTAGCTATTCTCTCAACTTATGAATCACCAAATCGATATCTAGGAGGCACACCCTCCCTCTCTATTTGTACACAAAGTAGGCTGTACAAAACCCACGAATCTCTCACGAACTAGGATTCCCAACCACGCGGGAAACCCTCTCTTGCAAGCTTCAAACTCAACTCTTTCCTTATCTCCATCCATCTTCCCGAATTCAGACTCCCTTCCAAATTCAACTCCTCTTTCCATACGTACACGATTCCTCTCGTATACCATATGAAATCTCTATCTATCACGTGCATTATCCTCTAGCCTTTTAGTATCCCGCGTGATCTCTTGATCCCTGGACGTCCACTTCTCCCAAGTCGACTCCGATCCATCACCGGCAACACTATCCTGAGGCCTTAAGCAATACCTGCACACATATGATAAAGAAACCATATTCCGAGCATAAGTTCATCCCAACTTGACTCACATTAGTATAACAACAATAACCATACGCATAGAAACCATCTAGAAGTTAAATCCACGAAGAAACAATCCGTAACCGAAAAGATAAACTGAAACCGAAAGTGATCAGATAACCTGTCGGTTAGACCACGGGCTGGCCGGTCTGACCGCATGCATACCTCCAGTCTGACCGGCCGTGCCTGGCCGGTCTGACCACCAGGTCAAATCCACACATCTCTTCACAAAATCAATCATATATAATCACATGAAATACCACCACAATAAACCAATAATATACACATAAAATGTCGCAAGCCACCAATGTTTCATCACATAAAATAATAATCAAACACATTGATTCTGCACATGAGACTAGGACAAAGAAAATGGTTATAAAAATATTAGTCTCGTATAATTGGATTTATCATTAATCACCAAAACCAAATTAGTGACACTTGAACTTTCATCTTCAAATACAATATTGCTGTGCAGCTCGATCGTGACTGGCTTCGTTTCGATTGTGATATGGCAATAGAGACATTCTACAAGGCCCTGTTGTGGCACTTATGCAAGCTACATGGTGGAGCATGCATGCTTTTGAAAGAAAAGGAAGGAAAACATGGCCAACAAACACATTTCTCATCTTGTTTGGCACAACTATTGGATAAAAGATGTGTTTTACGACCATGTCCTTAATGTATTTATGGAAATAACCCCACAACACAATAACACGGTTTGTTGTGGGCCCTTTTACATCGAGGCCGTCAGCTTTGGAAGCCAAATTGGTATAGCAAGCCGGACAAAGAAACGCCATGCGTCAAGTTGAAGAGCTCTCTTCAAATACAATGTTGTCGTGCATTTCGATCATAACTAGCTTTGTTTCGATTGTGATATGGCAATAGGGACATTCTACAAGGCCCTGGTATAGCACTTATGCTTGCTACATGATGGAGCACGCAAGCTTGTGAAAGAAAAGGCAGGAAACATGGCCAAGAAACACATTTCTCATCATTTTTGGCACAACTATTGGATAAAAGATCGACAAGCACTCGGCACTAAAATTCATAAAGGACATCACTGCTCGGTTCGGGGTGCCTAACCGTATCATTACGGACAATGGCACCCAGTTCACCAGTGAGCTTTTTGGCGACTACTGCGAAGACATGGGCATCAAGCTTTGTTTCGCCTCACCCGCCCACCCCAGAAGCAACGGCCAGGTGGAGCGCGCCAACGCGGAAATCCTCAAGGGCCTCAAGACCAAGACCTTCAACATCCTCAAGAAGCATGGCGATTCGTGGATCAAGGAGCTGCCAGCGGTACTCTGGGCGAATCGAACCACCCCAAGCCGAGCGATAGGGGAAATGCCTTTCTTCCTCGTCTACGGCGCGGAGGCGGTCCTCCCACCCGAGCTCACCCTGAGGTCCCCTCGGGCCACCATGTATTGCGAGGCTGATCAAGATCAGCTTCGCCGAGACGACCTCGACTACCTGGAAGAGCGAAGGCAGCACGCGGCTCTCCGAGCCGCGCGCTACCAGCAAAGCCTGCGGCACTACCATCAGCGCCATGTCCGGGCCTGATCTCTCTGCGTCGACGATCTCGTCTTACGCCGCGTCCAAATGCGTGCTGGACTGAGCAAACTCTCACCAATGTGGGAGGGTCCGTACAGAGTGATCGGCGTCCCCCGGCCGGGCTCGGTTCGATTGGCCACGGCCGATGGCACAGAACTACCTAACCCGTGGAACATCGAGCATCTTCGCCGCTTCTACCCTTGAGGGGGTCGGGTGTCGTACGTCGGGCTCGAGCCAACCCCGCGTCCCTCTCGGGCACGCAGGGTTGGCCGGGGGCTCCCACATGCACATACTTGTTTAATTTTTTCCTAGCATTTCAATAACAAGCATTTTCAATTTCCTAAGGACTGCGCCTGTGTTATCGTTTCCTTTTAAAAAATCTTGACTTGAGTCAGTCTGCTTGTGCTCGTCCTTGTCCTCGGCAGCCTGGGTCGTCTAACCCGCCAAACGGAGCCCAGAACCGAGCCGTGCCCCGGGACGCGGTGAACTCCGGGGCGGAATCGGCAATGGCCCACAATCGGGTCCCCATAACCCTCGGTCACCGCGCTCCCGGCCTGGCCAGTCTCGACATGCGGATCTCCCCAAGGCACTAGCTCCGACCCGCGCCGCTTGAGGCTGGGGCCCGAGCGCGAGCCCTCGCTCAAGCCAAAGATGCAAAGGGATTGCGACACAGACCATCCTTATCACGCGCATATAGCAAGCATAACTAACATAGAAGTTAAAATTTAGTTTGATTGCAGATAAGATGAAGTCAGTTTGTACAAGCGTTGGCCCAAAGGCCTCAGAAGATGAAGGAACCAAAAATTAAGATACGCGGGGGCCCGGGGGCCCACTCCCACGCACCCGGGTCGCCGGCCTCGCCGTCGCTGTCGTCGTCGGCACCATCGTCGCCGTCCTCCTCCTCATCGAAGTCGAGAACGAAGACGAGCCGAGGGGTCGTCCCCTCGAAGCCGTGGACGATTTGACCGGCGGCATCCCGGACTTGGGCGCGCGTGTTGGCCTCGGTTCCGGGGGGGAATTCTTCAAGCGCCGTCCACGGGGAGAAGTCGGGGTCCCGGGCTTGGTAGCTCGCCAGCACGAGCTCCACCGCCCCCCGGGCGAGGTCCCTTGAGGAAGACTTAACCATCTTCTCGATCTCCTCGGGGAGTCTTCCAAGGTCCCCGGCCATCTCCGAGAGGCGCTGGGCGAGGCCCCCCTGGTTGGCGGCGTACTTTGGGTGCCGCCCGCTCTAGATGGCCGCCTGACGCCTGGCGCGGTCGAGGCGGGAGACGGCGTCCCGGAGCATGCCGAGCCCCATTCGACAGCCGGAGGGCCTCAACCTCCCCGGCGGACGAGTCCAGGGTGCCCTGCAGCTCGGTGATGGTACCCTCGGCGGCTGTGAGGCGGGCGGCCAGATCGCCGTGGCCTGCGGCCGCCGCGCCGCTGCGCGCCTGCGCGTCCAGCTCCCTTGCCCGCGCCTCGAGTTCGGAGGCCCGCTGGTTCAACACGTCCCTCTCGGCGCGGGCGCCTTCCAGATTACGGCACGCCTGCTCCTCCCGCGCCGCCTCGCGGAGGAGCAGGCTGTCCGCCAGCCGCTGCGCCACGGCCTCGGCCTCCTCGAGGGCTCGCCCCCGCTCGGCGAGCGCGTCTTCGCGGAGCCAGAGTGCGGACTCTTGCTCGGCGGAGGCGGCCTCGTGCGCCGCCAGTGTCGCCTCCCGTGTAGCGGTGGCGGTCTCGCGTGCCGCTAGCGCCGCCTCCTTCATGTCCAGGGCGTGGGCGCGCTCCTCCAGTGCCTCCAGCTCTCGGGCGCGGTGGTCAAGGGCCTCGGCCCGCCGGCGCACGGCGGCCTCTTGCACGAGCAGGCGCGAGGCCCGTCCCCCGAGTGTGGCGGTGCGCTCCTCCAGCTTCATGATCCTGGCCTCTAGGTCCTCCTCGCACTGGTGGGTCGCCGCCTCGATCTCCACCGCCCGCCGCTCCCGGGCAGCAGCGGCGTCGAGCTTCTCCTCCAGCTCTGCCATCCGGCTCTCGTATTGGAGACGAAAGTCGTCCCGCGCCTCGTCGAGCACGGCGGTGGCGATGAGGGCTGTCTCACGCTCCTTCTCCACTTCCCGGGCGATCTCCGCCAGGGTCCTGCGGCGAGCCTCGAGCTGCAAGGTGTGCAGGCTATGCGCCTTGCGGCCGGCCTCCACCATGGCCTCCACGGAGCGCCATCCCTCCTCGACGCGCGCCCACGCCGCATCGATTTATGCTCGCTCCTCCTGTAGGGCCTGCATTTGGGCGCTTAGCCCGTCCAACACCGTGCTGTTGGCCGTATCCAAGGCCTGTAGGAGGGGCTTCGTGCTTAGCGGGGTGGCGGAAGAAAAGGGGGAAGGCCGCCCCTGTGGTGGTGAAGCCCGGCTTGGCTCGCCGGTCGGTGTGTTGGCCTCGGGGGCCTTTCCCGAGGCCGGCTCTTCCTCAGAGCCCCCTGGGGCGTCAGGCCACGAGTGTGCCCCTTCGGCGTCATCGCGGGCCGCCTGGGTGGCGGCCTCGGCCCCCGGCGCACTGGCGACCTCGGCCTCCGGCGCTCCGGCGGCCTCGGCCTCCGACGCGACCTGGGAGGTAGCCTCGGCCGCCGGTGCCTCGTGTGAGCACACCGACTCCGCCTCCCGGGCAGCCTCCTGAGCTACCCGTAGGCGGCCTACGGCTTCCTGGAGGTCGGCCTCCCGCCTCTGCGCCTCTGCGGTCGCCGCCTCCCCGAGTTCGTTGCCCGCGGGCCGGCCGGCCTTGGAGTGACGCGTGGGGTGGGACGGGGTCTCGCTGAGGCAGACGAAGAATATGGAACAGAAAGCGGTAAACAAAAATAAGCCCTGGGGGTTTGGGAATGAGAGTGTGGCCGCTGTGGGAGAGAGGTCGAACCTGCGGGGTGGCCGGCTGAATGATCACTTTGGGGGCGTGATGAGGCTCCCCCTGCACGTCTCGGTCTCCCCCCAACTTGCGGAGCCGCTTCTTCTTCCGCTCCCCCTCGGGCTGGGGTGTCGGTGCGGCGTCCTCCGGGCGCCTG
This sequence comes from Oryza officinalis, assembly GCA_008326285.1. Taxonomy (NCBI): domain Eukaryota; kingdom Viridiplantae; phylum Streptophyta; class Magnoliopsida; order Poales; family Poaceae; genus Oryza; species Oryza officinalis. Next base: position 55,130,809 of record BDMV01000007.1, on the reverse strand, counting down.
CCGCTGAAGTGCACCGCCCCGCCCCCTCGGGGAGGAGATGGAGGAGGGGTCGCCTCCTGCTTCCTCTTCCCCTTGGCGTCGGCAGGGCGGCTGCCCCCCGAACCCCCGCCGCGGGGCCTCGAAGCGTGGCCCCCTCCGGGGGTAGACTGGTCCCCTCCGCGGCTGCCGCTCGCGCCATCATGGCCATGGGGGGCCCGATCCCCCGACGCCCCGACCATCTGCATGATGGCTAGAATGTTGGCGCGCTCCGGGTCGCTGCAGAGGGGGAGGATCCCCCGAGGGATGAGGGATGACTCCACTGAGCTAAGGTTTAGCACCAGTTGGACCACCATCTTGAAGTCCTCGGGGTCCCAATCCCACTTACGCCCCTGGTGGGTCCTCAGGGGGTCCTCGGTCCTGGCGTACTCCCAGACGCCCCGGGTGCGTCGCCGGAGTGGCGCGATCCGGCGGCGTAGGTAATCGCCGAACACCATGGCCCCCGTGAGTCCCTTGGCTTGCAGGCCCGCCAGGTGGTCCAGGACGGCGTCGTAGCCGTCCCCCAGATCCACCGTTGCCCGCCAGCTTGGCGCCTGCGCTGGAGGCTAGCTCGGGAGTCGGAGGCGCGCTTCGTCGGGGAGGGGGGGTGTAGAACCAGCCGCTCTTCCAGTCGTCCTACTTCTTGCGAAGGACGCACGGGATGTAGCGGTTCAACACCTGCCCCCGCGGCTGGAAGTAGCAGCCACCGACCACCGTCGGCGGCGATACCGGCTGCACGGTGAGGAACCACCGAAACAGCCGAAGGGATGGGCGCACCCCAATGAACATCTCGCACAGGTGTGCGAAGATGGCCAGCGTCATCGCCGCGTTGGGGGTGAGGTGCACCATCTGGAGGCTGTAGAACTCCAGAACGGCCATGAAGAATGTGGAGAACGGCGGAATCAAGCCCGCCATGGCGAAGGAGAGGAAAAAGATGGACCGCTCTGGGTAGTGCGGCGCCGGGCGTCCCTCACCCAGCGCAACCACCTCCCGGGTGGCAGATTCCGGCATGAACCGGCGCGGTAGCCCGGCCTGCCTCTCACTGGTGAAGCGGGAAGGCGGCAGCACACTGCCGACAAGCGGCACGGAGCTCCGCGTCATGGCGCCGGTGGAGGGGGAGCTTGAGAACGAGAGCGTGTGGCGAGAGGAAGGCGAGAGAAACGAGAGAGCTAGGGCACGGATGGCAGAGGCAAGGAAAAAGTGGCGAGAGGAAGGAAACGAATCCCTTCCTCGGCGCCCTTTATACCCTTGCCTTCGCCGCGCTCAGCTCCTCGTTTCCCGCGCCCATCTCCTTGCCCCCTCGTTTCTCGTGCCCATGCCTCCACTAACTCCACTCGCCCGCTTCCAGCGCACGCGTCAGTCATGCGACCGTAGCGATCGAGGAGGGGCAGATCGTGTGCGCGTTAATCGCGCTCGGTTACCGCGAAAAGCGCCATCATTACGTCCCCAGGCGAAACGGACCGACGTGTCCCGATCCACGCGCCGCCTCGAGTAATGTTGCGGTTACATGGAGACCGCTCATTAATGTTGACTGGCGTTTTTCTCTGTTGTGCGCGGCTCACGATCGTTGGAGTCCTGCTCGTCCTCGGGGGGCAGGTCCCACTTGTCACCAGGCCCGAGGGGTGGCGTCAAGCCTGGGTGCCCACCCCGAGTGTGGCCACCTGGGCATAACGCCGGGGGCTACTGTCAGTGACACGGGCCCGGGGTATCGAGACCAAAGGGAAGGGCAGCCACAGGGATCCACGTGGCCCGTTCCCCCGGAGGGGTCGGGCCCGAGGGTGACGTGGCGGCTGCCCTCCCGGTTTCCCCCGGGGTCGGGCCGCTCTCGTTTCTCCCCCGAGACCTGGGGCGCCCCGACCCCCTGCGGCTTGGATACCACGTGCGCGGGTTAGGTGAGCGCGGCAGAACTCACCTAACCGCATTTATAGCGATTCAGACGGGCGCACTACGTCGCATTTAATGCGGCGTGGTGCGTGCATATCCGGTCCATGACCGGTCACGGTGAGTGACCAGTCGCAGACCGGCCAGATTGCGGGTTAGGTGGTGCCAGGATGCCTGTGCACCGCACGCGCGCCAGGCGGCCTGCTGCACGCCTCGCCTCGTCCCATCAGAATGATGAGAGCCTTTTGTCTCTCGTCTCTCAGCCGAAGTTGGTACCCCAGCTCCTGTCAGATGTTTCCCGTTCCCAATGTGAGCGGGACACGGAAGTCATTCACCATTTAATGAAGGCTGAAATGGGCGTCCCCCGGATGGGTCGGCTGACCGAGCGAAGGCGTGCTGCGGCGTCTGTCAGAGGCTGCTTCCGACGGTAGGATAGCCCTAAATGTAAAAGAATGTTTTCTTTCTTAGGCAGCTCGTGGCCCATGTGGTAGCCCCTTGCCATATAAAAGGAGGCCCAGGCCTAGGAGATAAGGGGGACTCTCTCTGGATTCCATCATACTCTCAGATCTACCAGAACACAGGAGTAGGGTATTACGCTCCTTAGCGGCCCGAACCTGTCTAAATCGCCTGCGTCCACGCGTTTTTCTCGTTGGGATCCCACAGATCAGGGGTGAAGAATTTCACCTTGCGCCCCCGGCCGAACCGGCAAAGGGGGACCTGTGCGGTCTTCCGGTGAGGAGCTTCACACTCCGTCAGGGCCGATAGCATGTATTTCATCACATCGGCCTTACTTACCACAATGCACTCATTGGAAAGTAAATAATGCCTCAACTTAGTACATGAATAATATAAGCATAAACATAACTTCTCCACTAGCGTGTACCTTGTTTCGGCATCCAGTAACCTCCTACTGAGATAGAAAATATCCCTTTCTTTGCCATCAATATCCTGAACCAAAACTGAGCCGATAGACTTCTCATCGGCCGACAGGTACAGCTTGAATGGGACTCCCTTCCGTGGAGAGATTAATACTGGAGGTGAAGTCAAATAATTTTTGATATCATCCAACGCCTTTTGCTGCTTATCACCCCATACGAATTCTTCATCGTCTTTTATCTTCAATAGTGGAGTGAACGGCTCTATCCTGCCTAACAGGTTTGATATGAAGCGTCGAACAAAATTAATCTTCCCAAGCAGAGATTGTAACTTGGTTTTATTCTCCGAAGGCTGAATCTTCTTTATAGCATCGATGTTCTTCTGTGTGATCTCGATTCCCCTCTCATTGACCAAGAAACCTAAAAACTGACCGGCCGATACGCCAAAGGCACATTTGTTAGGGTTCATCTTCAAACCGTATTTTCTTGCTCTTTCCAGTACCCTGCGTAAATCGGCCAAGTGCATATCGTACTCCTTCGACTTCTCGACAACATCATCAATGTAAACCTCAATCAAAGAGCCAATAAGATCGTGAAAAATATAATTCATTGCCCTCTGATAGGTAGCTCCAACATTTTTTAAGCCGAATGTCATAACAACCCACTCATATATGCCGATTGCCCCTGGACACCTAAAAGCTGTTTTGTGAATGTCTTGCTCAGCCATGAATATCTGATTATATCCTGCATTCCCATCCATAAAGCTGATAATCTTGTGACCAGATGCAGCATCAACTAGCAAATCGGCCAACGGCATAGGGTATTCAACTTTTGGGGTTGCTTTATTTAGATCTCTGAAATCAATACACACCCTGAGCTTGCCGTTTTTCTTCAAAACTGGAACTATATTGGAGACCCACTCCGCGTATCGGTAGGGTCTGATAAAGTTGGCATCGTAAAGTCTCGTGATCTCTGCTTTGATAGCTTCATGCATGGCGGCCTTAAATCTCCTAGGAGCTTGCTTGAATGGCCGATAGCCTGGTTTGATAGGTAGCCGATGTTCTATAATCGATCGGCTTAATCCTGGCATCTCATGATTCTCCCATGCGAAACAATCCATAAATTCCTTCAAAAGATTTATCAACTTATCTTTATAATCCTTTGGTAGGTTAGCACTTACATACGTCGGCCTAGGCCTATCACCTTTTCCTATATCAACCTCTTCAAGCTCATCGGCCAACGTAAAGCCTTGTCCCAATTTTCCATCTAACTCATCCACCGCATCATTTGTATAGGGACCATCTTGCTCGTCTTGGCTGATGGATGGCACACCTTCGTTAAAGCAACTGCTTGTCTTGATCTTCAATCGCCTCGATGTAGCAGTCAGTTACTTTGAGGAAATCGGCAACCCAAACTCATCCAGATAGGCAGTTGTCACACCCCGATGTTCTCCCAAATCGTAAAAATAAAATTTAATAATTTATCTGAGAAATTGTTTAATTAAATCTGGAGAAAAATCCAATCAATTAATGCATTAAACAAGTGAAAATGGCAAGGTGGAATTTTTCTTGAGTTCCCCATGTCAAAATACATTAACAGGATTTTTAGTGGAATTTTCAGAGCCCTAGAAATAATTTTAACCAATTAAAAACCCTCATGCACAATAAATAAATCCCTGGGAAAATTCTTCTTCTTTTTCTCTTCTTTTTCCCTTTTTGGGCCGGCGGCCCATCCTTGTTTCCTCTCGGGCCGGCCCAAGCCGCCCGCTCGGCCACGCTCGCCCTCCCCCTCCTCGGCCCAAGGCGGCCCAAGGCCGTCGCCGCCTCCCCGTGCCCCTCCTCCTTCTCGGGCCGGCCCGAGGCCGCGGCCCGAGCCGCCCGGAAGTCCGCCGCGCCTCCCCCGCGCCGCTCGCCCGCTGACACGTGGGCCCGCGCCTGAGTCGTCTCCGACTCGGCCGGCGTCGCCACCCGCCCGCGCCACCGTGTTTCGCGGGGACTCCGCACCCGCCGCCGCCCGTGCCCTAGCCCTTCCCTATTTATTTCCCCGCGCCGCGACCTCTCTCCTGTTTCCCGAGCGCCGCCGCCTCTCCACAAAACCCTAAAGCCGCGTCGCCGCCGTCTTCCGCCATCGGTAAGCACCGCCGCCGCCGCTCCTTTTCCCCTCTCCGCCGCCACCGTGCGCGTGCCCGCTTCGCCGCTCGGTTGCCGCCCCGCGTGGCCGTCGCGCCGCTTCGCCGCCGCCCGCGAGCCGCCGCTCCGCCGCACGCCATGGCCGGCTCGGTCGAGCCTGAGCCCGGCCGCTCGGCCGCCCGCGCGCCTCAGCCGCCCGATCGGCCGCCCGGGCCGATCTGGGCCGTCCGCGCTCACCTGCGTGGCCGCTGCGTCCCCCGCGCCGCCCCGCCGCGTGGCCGCCGCGTGGCTGCCGCGTCGGCGCCACGTGGTGCGCCGCCGCCGCCGCCGCGGCTGACGTCAGCCCTAGCCGCTGACGTCAGCCCTAACCGTGACGTCAGCCCTAAGGGTTTATTGCGCAATAAATAATTAAGGATTTTTCTGTTTATAGTAAAAACACAGATAACTTCAAAAATTCATAACTAATTCATCTGGACTCCGTTTTAGTCCGTTCAAGTCTCAGAAAATTCATAAAAATGTCTAGAATCCATTAAAAATAGTTTTGTTCTCAGTTTTAGTAGACTTATAGCATGTATTGTTGTTTGTTTTGTTTGTCGCGTAGATTCCGGTAATTCCGACGCTTCCGTTTACTTCGAAGTCGTTGCCGAGGTCGATCCAGCGCAAGAGCAAGGCAAGTCATACTTATTCATTTGATCATGTTGTACCTAAATTGCGAAACAGTCTTATTTTTCTCTGAATACTGCATTGTTTTATAATGTCATCTATGGGATAGTTTACCTATTGTACTCAGCCTTATATTGCAATTACCTTATTCCTTTGATAGCTTGGGAAATAATTTGAGTAGTTGCTACAATAGAACTTGCTTAGCCTTGCTTAGAAACATTAGCTCACAATTGGGATATTTAAAGCTTCATTAATAGTTAATGATGGTTATTTCATGTTGGCTCGCGATGGTTAATCGTGGGTGATTTAATCATTGTTTCAACTAAAATCTTGATTAATGGTGGGTTGTGAGCACATGGTTTTGATGGTCGTGCTCATGACAATTAAGGTCCGGTTCGCGGGAAACCCTGGAAGAATTACCGTACTTTCCACAAGCCAGCGTGGGTAATGGCTGGATTTGGAGTATAGCTTTTTCCTAGCCGACGTTCCCTGGAAAGGGTGTGCGTGATGGAGTTGGTTCGGCCGGGGATATACCGGTTGACCGGCTGCCGGATTCACCAAGGCACGAGGGGGGGCTGCCCGCTGCCGGGAAAGGGAGCGGGGGCGAAACCTGAGGTGTGGTGCGATTGGTTAGGAAGGGTTATGCGAAGGGTCCTGTCACAGCTCCTTTTTCGGTGTACCGTGGTGGTATGTCGGCGCACGGTAACGTGTTGTAGGACCGTGTCTTGTGGGTACAGTTGTACACCTCTGATCAGAGTAAAACTATTCGAATAGCCGTGCCCGCGGTTATGGGCGATCAACCAGATTCGCCGTGATTAGTTGAATTTTCTAATAATTTGACTTAATGGAACTAGTTTAGTTTAGGTGGATGGTTTGGGCCTGTCGCAACGTGGTGTAACGTTGGACAGTGATGGTTTAATTATGATTAATTAATTCAACTGTTTTACTGCTTTCAACTATTGTTTTTAAATGCGTATTTTATGCAAAATAGCCTTTGCAGCTCTCCTTTGTTATTACTTGCATCATTATTCTCCTTTCCGGTATGACTTGTTGAGTACAGTGGGTAGTACTCAGTCTTGCTTTATTTTCCCCACACCAGAGTTGGAGTATGTTTCAGAGGAAGACTTTTCAGAGGAGTAGGCTTGTTGCTACCGTTGAGGAGTGCCTATGGAGTGGAGCCGCTACGTTGCGAGTGTTTAGTTTATAAGAATAGTTTGTTTCCTTTTTCCGCTGCAGTTTTGTAAGAGATTTTTATTGTTTTGTAAGACGTGGATCTGTATGGCAACTTTGTCATTTGTGTACCCTGGCTGGTCCTGGACAGGGATTTTAATACACAATTTTGCTTTGGAAATTCTGGTAGTGAATTTCTGGGTGTGACAAGTTGGTATCAGAGCCGACCTTGACCGTAGGACAAGCCAACTGGAAACCTTAAGAGCCCTCTAAAACTTTTTCATGTGCATTTTCCCCTAATTTTAAATTGTTTTGGGAAAAATTCAGGAACTGTGGTCTTTGGGATTTTTGAAAAAAAAATGTTTCTTGCATCAAAAATTTTCTTTTGTAACCTGTGTTCTTTAAAAAATTGTTTTTAAATTGGTTTTGAGCATGTGTTGAGTCCCGTTCCTTTGTCCTCTATAGATGAGCAGGAGCCTGGTTACGACTCCACCGACCGCAGAAGCCGTTCTGAGCATTAGGCTCGTTACCCTTAGTTTTCCGTTTTCTTAGTTTGATTTCTTGTTAGATGCTGTGTGTTAGGTTTGTTGCTCTGGGGTTTAGCCGATGGTCGATACCATGTGCCTATGGTATGGCTATCCTATTAAGGACTTTTGCTTGCTGTTTTGGAGTGTTTTAAAATAGATCAGAACAATTACAGTTAAATTAATAATATATTAAAGCTTAGTTCTGAGCAATCTGTTTTCTTTCTTGTTCATTTCTTTCTGCTGGTTCTTCTCCTTCAGATGGCCAACACAAGGACAAGTGGTAACAACAACGGACAAGAGGGATCCCAGACTAATAGAACAAACACCAACACTCCTCCTCCACCACCGGATAACCCCACTCTTGCTCAAGTGCTAGCTAGCCAGACCCAGATGATGGCAGCAATGATGCAGCAAATGCAGCAGCAGCATCAACAAATGCAACAACAGATGTTGCAACAGATACAACAACAAGCCCAACAGCAGCAGCAGCAGGCCCAACAGAATCAACCACCACCCCAATCCAAGTTGCCAGAGTTTCTTCGTGTCAGACCGCCAGTTTTCTCGAGTACTACCAATCCCATGGAAGCGAACGATTGGCTTCATGTTATTGAGAAGAAGCTTAATCTACTCCAGTGCAATGATCAAGAGAAGGTCGCTTTCGCTACCCATCAATTGCAGGGTCCCGCTTCGGCTTGGTGGGATAACTATCTGGTTACCCGTCCGTCCCGCGCCGCCATCGACCAGCATCTTCGTCATCGACCATCCATTAACGAACCCCTTGATGTATAATGGCCGGAGGTGCCTGTGGCTGGCATCGGCTGGCTTGTCGAACACGGCTTGGTCGGGTGACAACTGCAGCCTAGCCGAAGATTGTTCTATCTCATCATCGGCTAGTGACTCATCGGCCGTCTGTACACTGTACTCTGCTGGGAGCACGAAAACCATGTTAACAGAAGCCGATGCTATGCCTTTACCTTTTGCAGACGCAGGAGATTGTGCTGATTTTGAGGTGCCTTCATCGGCCGTGGCTACCGTAGATTTTACTCTCCATTCTCTTTTAGTCCTGGTAGGCCGATGGGCTATTGTCGCTTGTTGCTCCTGAACCTGCTCTTTCTTCCTCAGCCTTTGTACCCGTCGTTTCTGGGTCTTGGTAAACACGTCGCTTGGGCACCACTGAGGGTTCTGAGGTGGATCAGTCTTGCTAGAGAGTACCCTGAAATCTTTCCGGATGACATAACCACAATGCCACCAAAGAGAGAAATTGAATTTCGGATTGATTTAGTACCGGGAACTGCCCCGATACACAAGAGACCCTATAGGATGGGAGCCAATGAACTGGCGGAAGTCAAGAAGCAAGTTGATGAGCAGTTGCAGAAAGGATATATTCGCCCGAGTACGTCACCTTGGAGTGCTCCGGTGATCTTTGTGGAGAAGAAAGATAAGACCAAGAGGATGTGCGTCGACTATCGCGCCCTCAATGAGGTGACCGTCAAGAACAAATACCCGTTAGCTCGGATTGATGATTTGTTTGATCAGCTAAAGGGAGCAACATGGTTCTCCAAGATAGACCTGCGATCAGGCTACCACCAATTGAGGATTAGAGAGGAGGACATTCCGAAGACAGCATTCACTACTCGGTATGGGTTGTTTGAGTGCACAGTCATGTCTTTTGGACTTACCAATGCACCGGCCTTTTTCATGAACTTGATGAATAAGGTGTTCATGGAATTTCTGGATAAGTTCGTCGTGGTTTTTATCGATGATATACTCGTTTACTCTAAGTCCAAGGAGGAGCATGAACAACATCTTCGCCTGGTACTTGAGAAATTAAAGGAACACCAATTGTATGCCAAGTTTAGCAAGTGTGACTTTTGGCTCAAGGAAGTACAGTTCCTAGGCCACATCATCACCGCTCAAGGAGTGGCAGTAGACCCGTCGAATGTGGAGTCGGTTATGAAGTGAACCCCACCGAAGACAGTCACGCAAATCCGAAGTTTTCTTGGACTTGCGGGTTATTACCGTCGGTTCATTGAGAATTTCTCCAAGATTGCCAAGCCAATGACGCTGTTGCTGAAAAAGGATGAGAAGTTCAAGTGGTCAGCAGAATGCGATAGAAGTTTTGAGGAACTTAAGGAGAAGTTGGTAACGGCACCAGTCTTAATTCTGCCAGACCAGACTAAAGATTTTCAGGTTTATTGCGATGCGTCTCGCCAAGGGCTAGGATGTGTATTGATGCAAGAAGGCAGAGTGGTTGCATACGCTTCGCGGCAACTGCGCCCACATGAGAATAATTACCCCACTCATGATTTGGAATTAGCAGCAGTGGTACATGCCCTAAAAATCTGGAGGCATTACCTTATTGGAAACCGTTGCGAGGTGTATACGGATCACAAGAGTTTGAAGTACATCTTCACCCAACCGGACTTAAGTCTCCGCCAGCGAAGATGGTTGGAATTGATTAAAGACTATGATCTGGGAATCCACTACCATCCCGGTAAAGCTAATGTAGTGGTAGATGCTTTAAGCCGGAAGAGCTACTGTAACTCCACCAGTATGGAAGAGATGAGCAGCCAGTTGTAGCGAGACTTCGAACGGCTGAACCTCGGTATTGTTGAACATGGGTTCGCATCCACTTTAGAAGCACGACCAACGCTCGTGGAGCAGGTCCGAGCAGCTCAAGCTAAAGATCCGGAGATAGCAGAGCTCAAGAAAAACATGAGGGTTGGAAAGGCCCGAGATTTTTCCGAGGACGAGCATGACACGATATGGATGGGAGAAAGACTGTGCATCCCAGAAGACAAGGAGTTAAAGGAGTTAATACTCACGGAAGCCCATCAAACTCAGTATTCAATTCATCCTGGCAGTACCAAGATGTACCAAGACCTTAAAGAGAAGTTCTGGTGGGTTAGCATGAGAAGAGAAATAGCTGGTGGGTTAGCAATGAGGGTCATAAGGTCTGTCTTGGTCAGAGTGGTCTTGTGCTTGCTCCTCCCGTCTTTGCTGGTATTTTCTGATCAGGCCTTGTGAAGTTTGATGAGGCCGCTTGTTGGTCCGATAGGCGTTGCTATCGGCCCTGTCTGCCCGTACCATGTTCACTGGGAACGGATGTCCTTCTATTTTCATCGGCTGTTTGACTTCATCAATCTTGATCCTGCCTTGCTCGATGGCCGATTGAATCTGTTGCCGGAAGATCTTACATTCATTGGTGTGATGTGAATATGTGTTATGCCACTTGCAATATCTTCTCTTCTTGATTTCCTCGGCCGATGGCAGTACATGACCTCTTCGCGAACTTTCTTCGCGAACATTTTCGCCTCCTGGAATCTTTGCTCATGGGCCAATACCCTCTGCGCTAGCTAAGCTAGGCTGTCGAATTCCTGCGAAGAGAAACTTTCTCGTATCGGCCCTAACAATCCCTGGAACGCTAGATCGGCTAGTTGAGAATCGGTCAAACTGAGGCTGTAGCATCTGTTCCTTATGTCCCTGAATCATTGGATGTATTCCGGGACGGATTCATCAACCCTTTGCCTGATAGCGGTGAGATCGGGCAGCTTCATCTCTTGTACACCATTGAAGAAGTATCTGTGAAACTGTTTCTCCAGGTCGACCCAACCTCCGATGGAGTTGCAGGGTAGAGAGGAAAACCATGTAAATGCTGACCCTGACAATGAAAGAGGGAAGAATCTCACCCTCAACGCCTCCATAGCCGATGCCTCACCACACTGAGCTAGGAATCGGCTTACATGCACATAAGTGGAGACATTATCCTGCCCTGAGAACTTGGAAAAATCTGGGATCTTGTATCGATTAGACAACGGTACTCTATTAAATTCCTCAGGGTAAGGGTGTTGATACACTGTGGAATTCTCCTTGGGCTTTAAGCCGAATTGATCTCGCATCACCTCGGCTATCATATCGGCCCTGTATCCTGCGGTTTGTTGTTGAGGCTCCTGGAAGTAAGGCTGCTGGAAACCTTCTGGCCGATATTGCCTTGGGGAGTACGGCTGGAAGTGATGATTCAGGTTTTGTGCATCGTACTGCACCGTTGCATACTGCTGGTAGCCATGCGGCGCATTGTAAGCAGCTGGGGGTGGAGGGTTACCAGCTTGAGTGAACTGAGGTTGTCCAGTCGATGGTTGATTAACTGGTGCTGGCTGAACCGGCTCACCCATCGGCTGTTTCCCCTTTGTCCATTGCGCGTACTGCTCCTCCGTGATGTGCTGAGGGCTTCCTCCCGCTTGCTTGGTTAAGAGCAATGGCATGGTTGACGTCGGCCGGGCCGATGGAGATGGGATCGGTGCAGCCGGCTTTGGAGCCACACTCAGATTGGTCCTCAAGGTCCGATAAGTAGGGAACGTGTTGTCTGGTAAGAAAATCGGTCCTTGAGGCTTGTACTGGTGAATAGAACCGTCTAAGATCGACTTGACCGTATTGGTCAATGTGTTCACCAGGACCCCCGATTGATTGACCAACGCAGAGTGAACCACAGAGTCGATGCGGTCCTGTAGCGTCGGCGCGGCGTTGTCTTCAGTCTTCAGGGTGTGGTCTTGTGCCGCCGCCGACGCGCTAGCTCCATCTCCAGGACTCGGCATTACCATCTTAGAATTTTGGATGAGGGTGCCTTGCCGAGTCCTAAAGTATGTTTGCAGGTACATGTTTTGAAATTGCTCGATCAGCTTGTTCATCTAAGCTTTTTGTTCTTCATTGAGTTGATCGGCGGTCACAGAGACGACGTTCTCCTCGGAGATCTCGTTCTTGGACATCCTGCGGTGATCTTCTTGTTGCTGTGGAGCTGGTCTTCTTGATGTCCCACTGGGCGTGCCAAAGCCGTGTTGGCGCAGAATTGAGACCCGCCCAACAACGAAACGGGTTCCACGTTTCCACGACGGCCTGGGAGGTTTGCTTTACTCTAGTGCAGGTCCAATGGATTGCCTAGGTGTATTTAGGGCGTGCCAGTTGATTTGATCTGCAATCAACAAGATAAACAAGTAAACCAAGTTAGAAACGATGGCCGATCGACCGATAGGGCGATGTCGCATCGTAATGGCTTAGCCGATAGGGCAAAGCTGTATCGGCCTACTTGAAGTTACGATAAAATAGAAACAATAAACAGATCTAATCTCATCGGCCTTTGCTAACATGTTCATGGCAATTTAATGGAATCGGCCGATGAAGGATGCATGAGGATAAATACACTAACTAATACTCTAGTGCAAACCTATACAAGCCAATCAACCAATATAGACACATCAATTACAGAAAGATCCTAAGAACACCCTGTAATAAACATATTTATATCTATCGATTTGCTTATACAAGTGACAAATACATGCAAAAACATAAATGATCACGTACATTAGGCAAGACCGGCTGAAACCCAGGTACTATCCTTAATTACGATCGAAGACAGGCTTTGAATTAAACCTCGAAGAACGACTAAGGTCGATAGCAACTCAAAGTATAAATCGACGATTAACACAAAGAAAATCAAGCCGTCGATCGATTTTGGGGACGGTAAATGCTTTAGATAATCTAAACGAGCAAGCTAATTCAATCGTCGTCGGCAATAAACCCTAAAACGAGTTAACCGCTGGCAAGATAGAATTAGAAAGCCACGCCAAGATTAGCTAAAACATGATAAACGACGATCACATCATCAGGGCTTAACGTGCCTAAAGCGACACGCTAGCCCCGACGATGTAAATCGTCGGGTACGAGTTCTTACTTCTGCTTTGGGGAAGCAAGAACTCGCCGAAGACAAACCTCTTGCGAGGGTTGGCGATGCGCCGAAAATAGATTGTGTTTGATTGATTGTGTGATAATTGAGAGAGGTTCTATGTACAAACTACCGGGATATTTATACCCGAGATTACAACATGGTCCATGTAGGACACGATCTTATCTCTAACTAACAAACAAGTCTTTGCAGCAGACTCTTGCGAAAGATCAGATCTAAACCTACTTAATTTACAAGATACAATTGCCTAAAACCGAGCCTTATCTCTATTTGGCAACTTCCTTGAAGCTTATCTCGAGCCCAGACCAGGCCCATGCTAACTCTATCAACTTCCTGGCTCTATCGGTCAATAACCACATTGAATCCGCATCGGCCGATATGCTCTTCCTGCTAGCGTCTCTTCCAGTCCGATACGCTCACCGAGTCCGATATGAGACCTGGTCCGACTCTAACTTAGCCCTTCTTCTCTGCATCGGTTTTCTCTTTCCTCTCCGAGTAGATTACGAAAATCTGCTGTTAACAGATATTTAATGGATTGAACCCGGATTTGTTGGATTAGGATTCAGAGGATGAAGTGGATGAGTATGCTTCTAACTCCGATGATGATTGTCCAGTGGGCAAGATGACGGGGGGAGAGAGGAATGTGTTTGAGAAAATCGTTGGTCGAAATCTGAAAATAACTCAATTCAAGGATCTTAGCAATGTTGGGCTAGCAATTGCCGACGGGGATCCACAATACGATAGAGCCATCGATGCAACAGGGAAGGAACCAAGGGGTTGGAATTTCGATCTATGGAAGACTTAAAAATATTGCTGCAGAGCTACTCTATCAGGGTGCATTGCCCGTTCCATGTGAAGGAGTCCAATGCATCTGTTAAGAACATTGTGGCTTTGCCTTGGTCCTTACTGCAAATGGCAGATTCGTGCAAGAAAGAGTGCAGGAGATAGGTGGAGGATAACTAGCGTAGGCAAGGACCACATGTGCTCTAGTGCGGAAGCATCTGGCAAGTACTTGCAGCTAACTTCCAAGTTTATTGGTAACAGGTTACAGGCATTTGTCCGAGCTGAACCAACCTTGTCTCCTGCAGCTATTGTCGAGGCAGTTGAGCAAATATGGCACTATTGTCCTACGTACGCCAAAGCTTGGCGAGCTAAGCAGGTTGCTATGGAGGTCATTTGGGGAGATTGGGACGAGGCATACACTTGCTTGCCTACACACCTGAATGCCATGAAAGCAAAGAACCCGAGCATGCATTTTCATGTTGAGGCTCATCCCGAGAAGTCAAGAATGGTGGAAGGAGTCCCTAGGCATGTATTTGGTCGTGCGGCATGGATATTCGGGCAGTCAGTGGAGGCATTCAGGCACTTGAGGCCGGTGCTAGCAATTGATGGGACCTTCTTGACTGGTAAATTCATGGGTGCGTTGCTCACAGCAATAGGGATTAACGCAGGGTTGCACCTTGTTCCCTTGGCGTTTGCTCTGGTAGAGAGGGAGAATACATTGAACTGGGAGTGGTTTATCTACATGGTGAGACGGCGTCTGATCGGCCCTAACAAAGAAGTGTGTATAATATCTGATAGGCACGCAGGCATATTGAACTCCATCAGAAACAAGATACCAAGGCACCAACCGATTTACCATAGATGGTGTATGAGGCACTTCTGCACTAACTTCTACACCGCTAGAGCTACATAGCATCAGGTGAAAGACCTCGAGCGCATATGTGAAATAAACGAGAAACTTGTGTTCCTAAGTGAGGTGAAGCGCCTCATGAACTTGGTTGGGGATATACCAAAGTAGTGGCTAGAGGACCAAATGGCACATAAGGTTAAATAGGCAAGATCATTTGATATCTATGGGCATCGGTATAGCTTCATGACTAGCAACATGGCCGAGAGTTTCAACAATGTCTTGAGGGGCATTCGTAAACTCCCCGTGACTGCTAGTGGCATACACATTCTCGAAATGTAATGCTTGGTTCGTCGATAGACATAAAGAGGCTACCATGGAAATCCAGAAAAGACACAACTGGCCAAAAAAAATTTGGGAAATCTTGGAGGTGCAGAAAACCCGGACTCTGGGTCAACGAACAACATGTTTCGATTTTCCTTTCTTGAAGTATGAGGTTTTCGAGCAAGGCGGAGTCACAACAGCTGGTGTGCAATGGGGTGGACGCCACTACGTCGTGGTTGCAAGAGATAACACATGTACTTGCCAATTCCCTCAACTCCACCACATGCCGTGCTCCCACATGATAACTGTTTGCAGACTTCGAGGTTCGAAGTTTCCAATGAGGCTTTGCAACACACATACTCCCCCAGGTTTGAGCCCTACTTAGCTCCATCTCAGTGGCCAAGTTATGACGGTGAGTTGTATGTTCCCGACTTGTCCTTGAAGATCGACACTTGAGGAAGACGGAGGACAAAGAGGTTCAAAAATGACATGGATAGAGGCTACAAAGGAACAGGTACATGACGGACACAAAAGCCCAACGACAGAAATTCAAAGCCTTCAATGCCAAACAGATGTTCCATATGCCACCAGACACGCCATAAGAAAACTTGTGTCCGCTGCGAGACAAATCTAAGGATCGTCCGAAAAAACGCCGTACGACAGGGGAAGGTGACGGGGCTAGTACATAGGTTGTCTTTGCTTTGTTGTAGTAATCATCTTTGCTCCTTTTGTACTCGCACATTTTCTCTATTTCTATAGCTTAATTTTTACTATTGTACAATTTATGTGTTTTCTCCATTCTACACATTCGTACCGATGCACTCATGTTTACTTGCAGGATGGCGGGGTTCCCGGGGCTGGATGCGTACTACGAGGAGAAGCACTGGGCTCCCATCATAGCAAACGGAGAGGTTGTATTCGATTTCACTATCCCTTCCATGCTTTATGAATTTTTATTTGTTTCATGGATTTGCTGACAGTCATATTGTTCTTATCTCTACTGATGCAACGTCTGAAGACCCTTTGAGTCAGAGGTCACACAACACACATCCCCTTCGACGACCGGTACATCCCGTACCTAAGGCGGGCCAAGCTGTTGGCCTTCGTCACCGTGGCCCAACGGCCAATGCCTCTGTACAACGCCACGGCACTGACGGCCCTTGTGGACCGATGGAGGCCAGAGACGCACACTTTCGTGCTGCCCAGCAGGGAGCTGGCGGTGACACTCGAGGATATCGCCATGATCCTGGCTCTTCCCATACGAGGCCAGGCAGTCACCGGTGACACTAGCTCTGGAAACTGGAGGCAGCGTGTGGAGCAGTACCTTGGTGTTGAGCCTCTAGTTGTCCCTGACGGACAGAGGCTGACGAAGACCTCAGGGGTTCCACTCGGTTAGGTGCCAACTTCTCACAGTGTCCTCCTGACGCTGACCAGGTGACGGTTGCAGGGTGTACATGCTATACATCTTTGGTAGTATCCTTTTCCCTGATGCTGGAGGAGATATGGCGAGTTGGATGTGGCTGCCTTTGCTAGCTGACTGGGACGAGGCAGGTACCTACAGTTGGGGTTCTGCTGCCCTAGCGTGGTTGTACAGGCAACTTTGTGATGCCTGTCAAAGGACTACACAAGACACTAACTTGGCAGGATGTGTTTGGTTGCTACAGGTTCGTGGTGAATTTTTTAAGTTCTAATCCATTTGGTCATAATATCTAAATGCTAACAGGTCACTACTTGCAGGTCTGGATGTGGATTCGCCTGCCGGTTCATCGTCCCACATGGAGGAATCATCCGGCATGGCCATTTAAGGATCCGGATCGACACCCCATAGTTGCTTTCTTGCAGGAAGTGGTTCCGTCGCCCGTAGTAGGGCATAGGAACATGGTCTATTACCACTACACGAACGTGATGGATTACCTCCAACCTGACCATGTGAGTACTCAACGATTGCCTGAGCATGCAACTGGGATTTGCTAGCTCTACTAACAAGTTTTAGCTTTACCAAGTTAACATAACAAAAATAGATAATACACACCTTTAGCTTCACATCACATGAAGCTAGCTTTAGTTCCAAAGCTTTAACTTCCTCTCTCTGCGATAAATATGTATTCTTATTACATCAATTGAAGATACATTATCTGTTTTACAATTAGACATTCAATTATTTAGAAATACAATCATACCTGATCATCCTTTAGTCGCTGAATCTCACTTCTTAGATTCACGACCTCCCTCTGATTAAAGCAATTGAAAATACATTATGTGCTTTGATTATAGCAATTAAACATTCAGTAATCTCGAGAATCATACCTCAAATACATCTCGTTCATCTCTTACTAGCTAAGTTTGTCTCGGACGATCCTTAGATTTGTCTCGCAGCGGACACAAGTTTTCTTATGGTGTGTCTGGTGGCATATGGAACATCTGTTTGGCATTGAAGGCTTTGAATTTCTGTCGTTGGGCTTTTGTGTCCGTCATGTACCTGTTCCTTTGTAGCCTCTATCCATGTCATTTTTGAACCTCTTTGTCCTCCGTCTTCCTCAAGTGTCGATCTTCAAGGACAAGTCGGGAACATACAACTCACCGTCATAACTTGGCCACTGAGATGGAGCTAAGTAGGGCTCAAACCTGGGGGAGTATGTGTGTTGCAAAGCCTCATTGGAAACTTCGAACCTCGAAGTCTGCAAACAGTTATCATGTGGGAGCACGGCATGTGGTGGAGTTGAGGGAATTGGCAAGTACATGTGTTATCTCTTGCAACCACGACGTAGTGGCGTCCACCCCATTGCACACCAGCTGTTGTGACTCCGCCTTGCTCGAAAACCTCATACTTCAAGAAAGGAAAATCGAAACATGTTGTTCGTTGACCCAGAGTCCGGGTTTTCTGCACCTCCAAGATTTCCCAAATTTTTTTTGGCCAGTTGTGTCTTTTCTGGATTTCCATGGTAGCCTCTTTATGTCTATCGACGAACCAAGCATTACATTTCGAGAATGTGTATGCCACTAGCAGTCACGGGGAGTTTACGAATGCCCCTCAAGACATTGTTGAAACTCTCGGCCATGTTGCTAGTCATGAAGCTATACCGATGCCCATAGATATCAAATGATCTTGCCTATTTAACCTTATGTGCCATTTGGTCCTCTAGCCACTACTTTGGTATATCCCCAACCAAGTTCATGAGGCGCTTCACCTCACTTAGGAACACAAGTTTCTCGTTTATTTCACATATGCGCTCGAGGTCTTTCACCTGATGCTATGTAGCTCTAGCGGTGTAGAAGTTAGTGCAGAAGTGCCTCATACACCATCTATGGTAAATCGGTTGGTGCCTTGGTATCTTGTTTCTGATGGAGTTCAATATGCCTGCGTGCCTATCAGATATTATACACACTTCTTTGTTAGGGCCGATCAGACGCCGTCTCACCATGTAGATAAACCACTCCCAGTTCAATGTATTCTCCCTCTCTACCAGAGCAAACGCCAAGGGAACAAGGTGCAACCCTGCGTTAATCCCTATTGCTGTGAGCAACGCACCCATGAATTTACCAGTCAAGAAGGTCCCATCAATTGCTAGCACCGGCCTCAAGTGCCTGAATGCCTCCACTGACTGCCCGAATATCCATGCCGCACGACCAAATACATGCCTAGGGACTCCTTCCACCATTCTTGACTTCTCGGGATGAGCCTCAACATGAAAATGCATGCTCGGGTTCTTTGCTTTCATGGCATTCAGGTGTGTAGGCAAGCAAGTGTATGCCTCGTCCCAATCTCCCCAAATGACCTCCATAGCAACCTGCTTAGCTCGCCAAGCTTTGGCGTACGTAGGACAATAGTGCCATATTTGCTCAACTGCCTCGACAATAGCTGCAGGAGACAAGGTTGGTTCAGCTCGGACAAATGCCTGTAACCTGTTACCAATAAACTTGGAAGTTAGCTGCAAGTACTTGCCAGATGCTTCCGCACTAGAGCACATGTGGTCCTTGCCTACGCTAGTTATCCTCCACCTATCTCCTGCACTCTTTCTTGCACGAATCTGCCATTTGCAGTAAGGACCAAGGCAAAGCCACAATGTTCTTAACAGATGCATTGGACTCCTTCACATGGAACGGGCAATGCACCCTGATAGAGTAGCTCTGCAGCAATATTTTTAAGTCTTCCATAGATCGAAATTCCAACCCCTTGGTTCCTTCCCTGTTGCATCGATGGCTCTATCGTATTGTGGATCCCCGTCGGCAATTGCTAGCCCAACATTGCTAAGATCCTTGAATTGAGTTATTTTCAGATTTCGACCAACGATTTTCTCAAACACATTCCTCTCTCCCCCCGTCATCTTGCCCACTGGACAATCATCATCGGAGTTAGAAGCATACTCATCCACTTCATCCTCTGAATCCTAATCCAACAAATCCGGGTTCAATCCATTAAATATCTGTTAACAGCAGATTTTCGTAATCTACTCGGAGAGGAAAGAGAAAACCGATGCAGAGAAGAAGGGCTAAGTTAGAGTCGGACCAGGTCTCATATCGGACTCGGTGAGCGTATCGGACTGGAAGAGACGCTAGCAGGAAGAGCATATCGGCCGATGCGGATTCAATGTGGTTATTGACCGATAGAGCCAGGAAGTTGATAGAGTTAGCATGGGCCTGGTCTGGGCTCGAGATAAGCTTCAAGGAAGTTGCCAAATAGAGATAAGGCTCGGTTTTAGGCAATTGTATCTTGTAAATTAAGTAGGTTTAGATCTGATCTTTCGCAAGAGTCTGCTGCAAAGACTTGTTTGTTAGTTAGAGATAAGATCGTGTCCTACATGGACCATGTTGTAATCTCGGGTATAAATATCCCGGTAGTTTGTACATAGAACCTCTCTCAATTATCACACAATCAATCAAACACAATCTATTTTCGGCGCATCGCCAACCCTCGCAAGAGGTTTGTCTTCGGCGAGTTCTTGCTTCCCCAGAGCAGAAGTAAGAACTCGTACCCGACGATCTACATCGTCGGGGCTAGCGTGTCGCTTTAGGCACGTTAAGCCCTGATGATGTGATCGTCGTTTATCATGTTTTAGCTAATCTTGGCGTGGCTTTCTAATTCTATCTTGCCAGCGGTTAACTCGTTTTAGGGTTTATTGCCGACGACGATTGAATTAGCTTGCTCGTTTAGATTATCTAAAGCATTTACCGTCCCCAAAATCGATCGACGGCTTGATTTTCTTTGTGTTAATCGTCGATTTATACTTTGAGTTGCTATCGACCTTAGTCGTTCTTCGAGGTTTAATTCAAAGCCTGTCTTCGATCGTAATTAAGGATAGTACCTGGGTTTCAGCCGGTCTTGCCTAATGCATGTGATCATTTATGTTTTTGCATGTATTTGTCACTTGTATAAGCAAATCGATAGATATAAATATGTTTATTACAGGGTGTTCTTAGGATCTTTCTGTAATTGATGTGTCTATATTGGTTGATTGGCTTGTATAGGTTTGCACTAGAGTATTAGTTAGTGTATTTATCCTCATGCATCCTTCATCGGCCGATTCCATTAAATTGCCATGAACATGTTAGCAAAGGCCGATGAGATTAGATCTGTTTATTGTTTCTATTTTATCGTAACTTCAAGTAGGCCGATACAGCTTTGCCCTATCGGCTAAGCCATTACGATGCGACATCGCCCTATCGGCCGATCGGCCATCGTTTCTAACTTGGTTTACTTGTTTATCTTGTTGATTGCAGATCAAATCAACTGGCACGCCCTAAATACACCTAGGCAATCCATTGGACCTGCACTGGAGTAAAGCAAACCTCCCAGGCCGTCGTGGAAACGTGGAACCCGTTTCGTTGTTGGGCGGGTCTCAATTCTGCGCCAACACGCTTTTGGCACGCCTAGTGGGACATCAAGAATACCAGCTCCACAGCAACAAGAAGATCACCGCAGGATGTCCAAGAACGAGATCTTCGAGGAGAACGTCGTCTCTGTGACCGCCGATCAACTCAATGAAGAACAAAAAGCTTAGATGAACAAGCTGATCGAGCAATTTCAAAACATGTACCTGCAAACATACTCTAAGACTCGGCAAGGCACCCTCATCCAAAAATCTAAGATGGTAATGCCGAGTCCTGGAGATGGAGCTAGCGCGTCGGCGGCGGCACAAGACCACACCCTGAAGACTGAAGACAACGCCGCGCCGACGCTACAGGACCGCATCGACTCTGCGGTTCACTCTGCGTTGGTCAATCAATCGGGGGTCCTGGTGAACACATTGACCAATACGGTCAAGTCGATCTTAGACGGTTCTATTCACCAGTACAAGCCTCAAGGACCGATTTTCTTACCAGACAACAAGTTCCCTGCTTATCGGACCTTGAGGACCGATCTGAGTGTGGCTCCAAAGCCGGCTGCACCGATCCCATCTCCATCGGCCTGGCCGGCGTCAACCATGCCATTGCTCTTAACCAAGCAAGCGGGAGGAAGCCCTCAGCACATCACGGAGGAGCAGTACGCGCAATGGACAAAGGGGAAACAGCCGATGGGTGAGCCGGTTCAGCCAGCCCCAGTTAATCAACCATCGGCTGGACAACCTCAGTTCACTCAAGCTGGCAACCCTCCACCCCCAGCTGCTTACAATGCGCCGCATGGCTACCAGCAGTATGTAACGGGGCAATACGATGCACAAAACCTGAATCATCACTTCCAGCCGTACTCCCCAAGGCAATATCGGCCAGAAGGTTTCCAGCAGCCTTACTTCCAGGAGCCTCAACAACAAACCGCAGGATACAGGGCCGATATAATAGCCGAGGTGATGCGAGATCAATTCGGCTTAAAGCCCAAGGAGAATTCCACAGTGTATCGACACCCTTACCCTGAGGAATTTAATAGAGTACCGTTGTCTAATCGGTACAAGATCCCAGATTTTTCCAAGTTCTCAGGGCAGGATAATGTCATCACTTATGAGCATGTAAGCCGATTCCTAGCTCAGTGTGGTGAGGCATCGGCTGTGGAGGCGTTGAGGGTGAGATTCTTCCCTCTTTCATTGTCAGGGTCAGCATTTACATGGTTTTCCTCTCTACCCTGCAACTCCATCAGAGGTTGGGTCGACCTGGAGAAACAGTTTCACAGATACTTCTTCAATGGTGTACAAGAGATGAAGCTGCCCGATATCACCGCTATCAGGCAAAGGGTTGATGAATCGGTCCCGGAATACATCCAACGATTCAGGGACATAAGGAACAGATGCTACAGCCTCAGTTTGACCGATTCTCAACTAGCCAATCTAGCGTTCCAGGGACTGTTAGGGCCGATACGAGAAAGGTTCTCTTCGCAGGAATTCGACAGCCTAGCTTAGCTAGCGCAGAGGGTATCGGCCCATGAGCAAAGATTCCAGGAGACGAAAAAGTTCGCGAAGAAAGTCAATACTGTTTATCAGTACGCCTCCGATGAAGATGATGAAGATGATGCCGACGTCGACCTAGCTGAGTAGGCCCGGATGAAGAAGCCGACAACATGCCAGTGGGTCAAGAAGGGCGACAAGGAAGACAAGTACGACTTCGACATCAACAAGGCCGATAAAATATTTGATCTACTCTTGCAGGAAAAGCAGATTCAGCTGCCGGTAGGTCATGTACTACCATCGGCCGAGGAAATCAAGAAGAGAAGATATTGCAAGTGGCATAACACATATTCACATCACACCAATGAATGTAAGATCTTCCGGCAACAGATTCAATCGGCCATCGAGCAAGGCAGGATCAAGATTGATAAAGCCAAACGGCCGATGAAAATAGAAGGACACCCGTTCCCAGTGAACATGGTACGGGCAGACAGGGCCGATAGCGACGCCTATCGGACCAACAAGCGGCCTCATCAAACTTCACAAGGCCTGATCAGAAAATACCAGCAAAGACGGGAGGAGCAAGCACAAGACCACTCTGACCAAGACAGACCTTATGACCCTCATTGGGAGTGCGAGTTCTTCCGGTTTTGTTGGAACGAAGGGATGAGATTACCAACAATTCAAGAGTGTCCTGCGTGCAATGACATAGAAGATCCTCACCAGGGTAGCTCAAGCAGGCAAGTGCATCGGCCGACTAAGCAACGAAAGTCTGTCCATGAAAGGTTAGGGCCGATGCACCAAGATCGTCAGGACGAAGGCGACGATCCACCTCAGAACCCTCAGTGGTGCCCAAGCGACGTGTTTACCAAGACCCAAAAACGACGGGTACAAAGGCTGAGGAAGAAAGAGCAGGTTCAGGAGCAACAAGCGACAACAGCACATCGGCCTACCAGGACTAAAAGAGAATGGAGAGTAAAATCTATGGTAGCCAAGGCCGATGAAGGCACCTCGAAATCAGCACGAGCTCCTGCGTCTGCAAAAGGTAAAGGCATAGCATCGGCTTCTGTTAACATGGTTTTCGTGCTCCCAGCAGAGTACAGTGTACAGACGGCCGATGAGTCACTAGCCGATGATGAGATAGAACAATCTTCGGCTAGGCTGCAGTTGTCACCCGACCAAGCCTTGTTCGACAAGCCAGCCGATGCCAGCCACAGGCACCTCCGGCCGTTATACATCAAGGGGTTAGTTAATGGACGGCCGATGACGAAGAAATACTAGTCATCAACTTAGGGAGTATGTCA
Source organism: Oryza officinalis (assembly GCA_008326285.1). Taxonomy (NCBI): domain Eukaryota; kingdom Viridiplantae; phylum Streptophyta; class Magnoliopsida; order Poales; family Poaceae; genus Oryza; species Oryza officinalis. The sequence continues at coordinate 55,107,241 of BDMV01000007.1, read as the reverse complement.
TCCTGGTAGAAATACTTGTATGTCATAAATCTCAATGAACAAAATAAGTGAACATGATGGCATCACAGGTCATCAATCATGAATGCAGATATTAAATTCAACCATTACAAGGCGCCAATGATCATCATGTGATCCAACACTAGTCATCAACTTTGGGAGTATGTCATCCTGGTAGAAATACTTGTATGTCATAAATCTCAATGAACAAAATAAGTGAACATGATGGCATCACAGGTCATCAATCATGAATGCAGATATTAAATTCAACCATTACAAGGCGCCAATGACAAAAAGAAAACTTTGAAAAGAAAATGCAAGACCTCCCTGAAAACTTGTCAAGAGGAAGTTAAACAGAGGGCAAATGCAGCTTTAATTGGTTCCTAGAAGCTTATCACATATGAGTGTAAGCATAGGACTCCAAGAGCACCACATATTAGGCATGAACATGATCCATTAATTGTGATTTGCGAATACAAATGGGCAACTGGTTGTAAACTAATTTTATTGCCAGTAAAATGCAGTAAAAATAATGGGTAACACTTCAGGAGGTAGGTCCATGCAAAGGAGAGAAAATAAAGCGATCGCAAGAAGACTAGTTCAAATGTAAAAACATGGATATATCCCTAGTATGCACATACGACCATATGTAGAAGAATCAGAATTAAAAGCATGAGCTTTTAAACTTAAAACAAAGGTCAATTACATGGTTATCAACAAGCTAATACTGTACAAAAAGATTTTCCTATCCTGTCATAACATATGTCTGAGACTTATATTAGCTTATGTACACAAGATCAAAATAAGCAATAAAAGACAGTACCTTTCTTTTCATTTCTTTAAGCTTGTCTTCAAGACCTGCTCTCTGTGCTCCTAGAGATTCTAGCTGCTTCTGTAACAGCACATCAAATTGGTTTTTAAGCTTAAAACAAGTGAACCCTACTTCAAACTTGCCAGCTAAGAAAAACAATGTAGATTACCAAGCTTTGTTTAAGAGCTCCAACAATAGCATCCTCATTCCCATCCAAGGACATAATAGGCCTAGAAATACTCGGCAGTGCAGACTCTATCTGCAATATATAACAGCAATATGTAACTGACCAAATATGAAAAAATAGATAGTGTAGGCTTGAATAACATCATTGAAATTCATAATGAAGAATATCAAGAAAGACAAGTTGAAAAATAACATCATTGTATTTTTAACTCTCACCGGTCTTCTGTCAAGAATAGACATCAACGGATAGCTCTCCATCAAACCCCGCTCAATCTGAGTATCATTATCACCAGCTATCTTAAGATTAGAAGCAAACAGATTCAATCGGTCTTGAATGTTTTTTGTTAGGATGCTAGATTGAGGTCTAGTCCAACGACTCCCGAATTGCGTCCGACACTGAGCATCTTCATTGGCCTCCTTCTGCGGCATCTCTTCGGTCTGAACAAGTAATTCCCGATTGACTCTGCTCAAAACCCTATGCTGCTGCAACTCCGCTTCCAATCCAGCAGGGCCTCCGCTTATCTGAACAGCCTCAACGTCTTCCTTCAAATCTAAAGGTCCAACGAAAGAATGGAATTGGGCAACTCCATTTCCTTCGACCTAACTCTAGTGATCTCACTAGCTTGCTGTAATTTCTCCACTTGAGTCCTGATGATGTTATCTACCATCTCAGTGTACTTGGAAAGTGCTTTCATGCTGCCATCAGGCACAAGTGATGAAAAAAGCCTCTTTTTGCTAGCATCTAGAACTGCAGCCAAAGATGTAGGCTTCACAAGATATGCTGCAGGGAGTGGGCCCAAAGAACTAGCATCCGGAACCCTCATCAGATAAACACGGTCATTCTCTTCCATAGCCCTCTCCAAGTTGGTCTTCATATTACTCTCCAGCTTATTAACAGAATCAAGAAGTGGGGCAGCAACTCCCCTGGCCACCTTCTTGGCACCTGCCAAAGCACTAATTCCAATCTTTAGACGTGCAATTTCCTGCGCAATTTCTTCTTTGTCATGAAGATCCAAAGAACACCTATAGCAAGCATCAGCATAGAACTGAGCTGCCTTCAACTGGACATGAGAAACCCATGTCTTATCAAAGTGCTGACTAAGGGGAGCTGCGCTAAGAGCTGCATAAGCTTCTTCATAGAATATGCCCACCTGAAAAAGGGACATCCACCAATCAAGCCAATAGCACATCTGACACCAATATTACAAAAAGGTGAAGAAATATTTGTATCTTCAGTGTTTGTAAAAGCAGTAAACCGTCAACCCTGCAAATCGTATTTTATTTAATCAAATAAACTGCAAGACCTAATCTAGCTTCTATTTGCCACCAGGAGACACACATGAATGCTACCAAATCAATCACATTGAACCGGTGAAACCTATCATTTCAAAAATTAGTTTTAAATATGATCACCCCATGGGATGATGCCACAGTTCACGTTTATCATGCTATCAAGATAAACAGATTCCATGGCCAATGCTTCACCATAGCAGAGTGTTCGATTGTTATTATCAACAGTAAAGAGGAACACTTATCTAGGCAAATTCCCACAATTACAAGTTGCTATCATGCTATGCCAAAAGTCACATATAGACGGTAATTACAGTGCATCCCTATCAAACGGCTCTAAAAACATTCCAAACTCCTAGCCACATCAATCGAAATAAGCTCCCTTACTACATTACCATCGTCATCAGCTCATATCTATACCATATTAAAAAGAAAGGAACCGTGGTGTCCGTTCCCACCGAAGCCGCTCCAAATAAAAACGCCTCCCTCTCTCTCGCTCTCTCTTCTCTTCTCTCGCCTCAGCGCCTCACCGAAGCCGCCCGCGCGAGCCGTCTGACCGTCTCTCTCTCTCTCCTCATCGTAGCGCCGCCGCCCCTCCCGCGCCGTCGCGCCCGCGCGCCGGCCATCCCCCGCCGCCGCTGCTGCGCCGGCCATCCCCCGCCGCGCTGCCGCGCCGGCCATCCCGCGCCGCTGCTGCCGCGCCTGCCCTCCCGCGCCAGTCCTCCCCCGCCGTCGAGCCGGCCCGCCCACGCCGCCCCACTCCGCCTCCCCTCCGCCGCCGCCGCCCCTCGCTGCCGCCACCGCCGTCGAGCCGGCCCGTCCCCCGCGGCCGCCCCTCTCCGCCTCCCCTCCGCCGCCGCCGCCCCTCGCTGCTGCCACCGCGCTCTCTCTCTCTCGCCTCATCGTAGCGCCGCCGCCCTTCCCGCGAGGCGGAGAGCAGGGGCCCGTCGAAGAGCCCCGCATCGGAGACAGCGGCGAGGTCGAGCGCCAAGTCCCCGATGGCGACGGCCGGGCGCGGCGGCGGCTGTGGCTCCTCCGTCGCCCCCCGACGGCGGAAGACCCCGAAGGGGAGGTTCTAGATGGGGAAGACCACTAGGTAATCAAATCTCCGCCGATCTGTGAGCCTCCAGCAGCGGCAGAGGAGGAGTCCATTGCAGCTGTCAACGACGTTGAGGTACTCACACTTGGGCAGGAAGGGGAGCGAGGGGTCAACAAAAGGGCGGCCTTCCCCTGTGACGTTGGTGAAGGTGTTGGAGTAGAAGAAGCCGGCGATGGCGTTGCTGAGGTGATACCGCTGCAGGAGGCGGCGGTGGTCGGGGCGAGAGATGACGCGGCGCCACCGCCTGCAGACGCACTTGGATCGGCAGAGCGACCTGTAGGGCACGCGCGAGAGGATCTCGATGAGGAGGTCGTCGGTGAGCTTCTCCGTCGCCGGTGGGATCCGCTCCCTACGCCCCTCCTTGGAAGCCCCCTTCGCCATAGCTGCGCATGCGCGCGCGAGAGAGAGAGACCACTAGGTAATCACCGGCGACCCCGGTGCCACCTCCACGAACGACCTCAGCTGCGACTGCTTCCCCTCCGCCATTGCTGACGACTCCTCTCGCAGATGAACAATAGATAGAAGATGAACAAAGGAAAGGAGGAAGAAGAGGCTGCAATAAATAGGCGTTGACAGCAAAGGGTCCTACACACCTACTAATGGTCAAGAACAATTTTACTACAACAGTGTCCTTCTCCTATTCTACTCTACTTCTACCGATCAAAAACAATCTTAGCTGCGTGATTTATCTAAAAAAAAGGTAGTATCTCCTCCGTATATTTTTTTATATGGCCACATACATACTTTAAACTATTAATTTATTTCATGTTATGTCTCTAATAAATATAAAATTAGCATCACAAAAAAATACTTCAAAATATAAATCTAATGATACAACAAACATAATACTTAGTATGCTCATTAATAAAAAGTTATCGAGTTTGATTTTTTTAATAAAAAAGATGCCTTATAATTTGAGACGGAGAAAGTATCATGAAAGATTAGGTCTCTTTTTACACAAATTAAAATAGTAGCCATAGAGTTATAGTTTTGTTGTTAAAAATTTGACACGATATCTTTTAGTTTGATTTCGGTCAGTTTTTTTTCTCCAAGTGATTATGTGATTACTTTTTTTATATTTTCATATATATATATATATAATAAGTATGTTTTATCTCTCTACCTTCTCTTTCACGTAGGTAATCAGTAGTTTTTATCGTAATTCGTTTATATAGTGCGTACTAAAAAAATCTATGATGTAAATATTGAAATTTACATTATAATTACATGTAACTATTATATAATTTATATTAAAAAATGTTTTTTATGCGTCAAAAAATAGAGGTCCCATAGGATTCTTTTGCTTGGTTTATCTAAAACTCTGACGTGGATTTTGAAGATGTCAAAATTATCCAAGAATTATGAAGTGTAATTTAACTATCTCCAAAAGTTACGAATTTAAATTTAAGGTAGTGATGGATTTATGGTACAACTGCTTTGCTCATACGTGTTATGCACTAACTGATTAATTTTGTGGAGGGGCATATATGAGTATATCACAAGCTAACTCCATAACCCACAATGATCAGAGAAACATGTGCAGCCAGCTACATATGTGGTCATGCATAGTACACATTTGTTTTTATCCTTTGACCACCAGATAGATGTGGTCATGCATATGTTTGTATCCTTTGACCAGAGAGCTGAATCAGACAAGCTAGCCTTTACTATCATTTGATCTGTCATCTGTTGGATCAAATGAAAATTTCTTTTTAGGAAAAACAAAATGATTTAAATGCTTTTTGTTCTTCCCATTTTTATGGATACAGTCAGTTAACAAGAGTTAACTTTTACTATTGACTACACGATAGAATATAATTGTTGGGTGTGGACTGAAAGAATGTTGGAGTTCGACAAATAAAATAAGAATTGTTAGCTGCAACTTGTGGCTAATGTAATACTGCAGGCCAGGTTACTTCTTTCTTATATGCTAATATATTGCTTTCATATTTCAGTAATGACACGTCCTCCTACCAAACACTCTTGTAAAGGAAAACAAGGTGCTTTGCGCCCTCCAAATTATTTATAACAGTACATTTGGATGAGTATTAAATATTTATAACAATACATTTTGTATGAGTATTGAATACATCCCCACGCTCATGGTGGTGGTAACGAATTGTTTTGGCAGTGGAGAATAAATCCAACAAAACAAAAATAAGTACCTTTACATTGGTTCAAGTTTTGGAACAGGGAGAAAGCGCAAATGGTATCGACTTAAAACTATAAGCATTCTTTTTTACATGACACAGCACAATAATAAAATTATTCAATGAATCTATTTTAGCACGGGAACGTTCTCGTCACACGGCTCGCTATGCTAGCCTTACACCGGAACAAAGGCAAGCAAAGCTAGATCGTCAAAGAGCAAAGCGACAAAATGCAACACCAAGTGAGAGGCAAAAAGAAAGTGCCTGCCGAAAAGCTCGTAGGCAACGTTTGACACCTGATGAGAGGCAAGAGTTGAATGCCCATAGAAGATCAGCTAGGCAAAGTTTACCGCCTAATGAGAGGCAAGCATTGCTAGATCGACGAAATACAAGCGATGCAGCTAGACGGGATACACCATGTCTTGAATCCATCGCGATGGAATGCCCGAATTTTGGTGCTTCATCAGCGGTAAATCCATCATCTTCACACAACCTTAATGGTGCAGAGTCCACACCACAATCATTTGTTATGGATGATGGTAATATTTGCTTTCTTATTACTTTTATAAAAATATAAAATAGATGTACATGTACCTTACTCTCACAAGTGGCAGTTACAATGGAAACTACCAATGAAGATGACATAGATGAAGAGTGCCACATGTTTGCTGGTGAAGGTATTTTTGGTAGAACTCTCCTTCTTTTCTATATCATGTAGAGCATAGTGTGACTCAAAACTAAATCCATCCAGATATGGACTTTGATGACGATGACGATGACGAGTACTACATGTTTGCTGGTGGAGGTATTTTTGGCTTAGTTCTCTTCTTTCCATATCTTGTAGTGCATAGTGTGACTCCTTAAAACAAATCCATACAGATGGGGAAGATGAGGAGGACATAGACTTAAATGAAATAGAACAGGACTCAGTTGAACATGATCCCTACGACCATGTGTATAGTAACATACCTCGTAACACACATGTCCTGAAGCCCACAACAAGTTGCAAGCATTGTGGTGCTAAGAAGTTCCAGTATGAGACAAACGGGTTTTGTTGCCGGGGCGGAAAGATCAAACTGTCTAATTTGGAAACACCCCCTGAACTAATGAGGCTCTGGTCAAGCATGGATTCTGATGCGACACATTTTCGAGACAACATAAGATTCTTCAATGGACATTTTTCTTTCACCACCCTTGGTGTGAGCCTTGATGAGCGCTACACCAATATGAGGTCAGGCGTCTACACATTTCGAGCCCACGGCCAGATATACCACAACATACACTCTTTTGGGCAGGGAGATAATGCCCCAGAGCATCTTGAGCTATACTTCTATGATGACGATCCAAGTCTAAATCATCGGTTTCGTCGCTCCCCTAGCCTTGACCAAGAGGTTGTTAGAAGACTTGTTGAAATCCTTCGTGGCAACCCCTACTCCCAAACCTTCAGATGTCTAGCGCAAGCTGATGACCTTGATGAATATCGTGTCACACTAAATCTTGATAACCGTTTGGATCAGAGGCGGTATAATGTGCCGGTGACTTCGGAAGTGGCTGCCGTGTGGGTAGAGGGGAATGAACTGCGTACACATTTCGAACGTAGCGTTGTGCTATATGGGAACAACAATACCAAGTACAGCATCCAGTCATATTACGGTTGCTACGACCCACTGTCGTACCCTCTCTTCTTTCCGAAAGGAGAGCTCGGATGGCACCCAGAAATCCCAAAAGTAGGTGTGTCCATAGAGGAGGAAATAATCATGCTGACTCAGGTTATCATTTCCATCCATGTATTGCTGGCTAATCCCCTTTTATCTGATGGTTTACTTCCCTTAGCTCTTACAATGTTTTTGCTCTCATTCTTTGTGTAGATTCAAATAGCAGACTATGTGTCTCTGTTAGGGACTACTATTGCTACAAGTTCCAAATGCGTCGTGGTATATTCAACCCACTATTGTATGGGAAGCGCTTGTTCCAGCAATTTGCAGTTGATATGTACATCAAAGTAGAAAGCTCTCAACTAGACTACATAAGGCGTCACCAGGTAGAGATAAGGGCTGACCTATACAAAGGTGTGGTTGATAGCATTCATGCTGGAGAGAGCCGTGCGAGCCAGGTAGGCAAACGTACTGTGCTCCCAGCATCATTCATTGGGGGTAATCGAGACATGAAGCGTCGGTATATGGACGCTATGGCATTAGTGCAAAAATACGGGAAGCCGGACATTTTTTTGACAATGACATGCAACCCTAACTGGGAAGAGATAATAGGTAACCTTGAGCCTGGGCAGACACCCCAAGATAGGCCTGATCTCATAGTGCGCGTGTTTCGAGCGAAACTAGAGGACCTCAAGAAACAATTACTTGAGAAGCATATCCTTGGCAAACTGATTGCTTATGCGTATGTGGTTGAGTTCCAAAAGAGGGGTCTTCCACATGCACATTTCCTTTTGATCATGGACGGAAAATACAAGCTCACTTCTCCCGAGCAATATGATTGTATCATTTCCGCTGAACTTCCAAACAAGCATAAGTATCCGGAGTTGTACGAGATGGTCGTCAAGCATATGATGCATGGCCCATGTGGGACTCTGAATCATAAAAATGTGTGCATGCAAGACGGTTCATGCAAAAACCGCTATCCTCGAGCTTTCAACGTGGTTACCATAAATGGCAAGGACTCCTACCCTGTGTACAGGAGACGCGATAACAAGCGATGTGCTAAGGTTCGAAAGCAGATGCTGGATAACAGATGGGTAGTGCCCTACAATCCTTACCTCCTAAGGATGTACAATTGCCACATCAATGTGGAGGTTTGCTCTAGCATCAAGGCTGTGAAATACCTATTCAAGTACATTTACAAGGGGCATGATCGAGCATCTGTCGGCCTAGGCGAGGCCGATAGCAATGGCAACATTGATGAGATTCAACAATATAGAGATGCAAGGTGGGTCACCCCACCAGAAGCACTATGGCGTATATATAGCTTTGACCTTAGTAAGGTACATCCGCCTGTGAAACAGCTACAACTGCATCTTCCAAACATGCACACGGTCTCATTTCATGCGGGACAAGATCTCCATGATGTCGTAGAGCGAAATGGAGTCGAGAAGAGTATGCTAACTGAGTATTTTGAGGCAAATAAAGTTAACGAAGATGCCCGAGGAATCCTCTACAAGGATTTACCAGAGGCATTTACTTGGTAGGCTGGCCCAAAAGTATGGCAACGGAGGAAACGACGAGTCACTCAAATTGGGAGAATCGTGATAGCTCATCCTGCAGAGGGGGAGCGATACTACCTTAGGGTGTTGCTAACCCATGTGACCGGCACCACCTCCTTTGAACACCTTAGGACGGTGGACGGTG